>OX608082.1:16418498-16613498 GCA_951509765.1 Sphenella marginata
CCCACTGCTGATTTTTGTGACTCATCTAACTTCAATTTCATTTTCTTTACATAAAAAAAAAGTAAATGCTTCCGTTTTTCTTATTTTTTCCTATTTAATCCTTGGCGGTTTTTTTTTATTGATCTCAACACTTAGAGCACTTAAAATGCGCACAGTTTGCTCTCTTCTATTTTTCCTACATTTCTATATTACTGCAAAAAAAATTGACTCTACGCAAACTTTACAGAGTACTATTGTTAGAACATCTTTGTGCATCTGCCATTTTCTATTTCACGCTCAAGATTCACTTCAAAGAGTTGTTGTTCCAACTACTGCTTCTTCTTGAGCATCCTTGAAAAATTGTTACTACGAATTTTCTCACATTAGTTTCTTGGTCCAATGCACTTTTTCATTGTGTCTTCTTTTACTTCTACGACTACTTCTACTTCTTGCACTTTTCGTCTTTGTTTTTGTTTTTTTTTCTGTTAGTTCCTTCCTTTTATGTCTTAAACTAGTTTGTTGCCTTTTTTGCAGTTTTATTTTGTAATGCGACAATATGTTTTTTTTTTGTGTTCTTCGGCGATTTACTTTTATTACTCGCACAAAAGCTGACCAACTCAAAGTAAAGTAATGACGTAAGCGTTGAACTCTTGAGCAACGCTCATCCACAAAAGTTCTTGTGCAACTTTGTGCGCTCCTTCATTGCACTTGCAAATGGTTTCATAAGCACTTTTGTTTTTGTACTTTTTAAGGATGTTCCCTCATTTTCTTCTTGCCTTGCAATTGTTCGGCGCTATTTTTAATAGCTTTTTGCTCATTTTTATTTCATTCTTTTTCTTTTCTAAACCATTGACTTGCTTTCGCTTTAGTTTGTATTTCCCGCTGTACTTATTTAAAGCTTACTTTCTGTTCGTACTTTATTTATTCTATTCCTATTTTGCTTTGTGTTTTTTTTTTTTTTAGAAATTTCCACGTTTCCATTTTCTAACTAAAGCAGGTTGTGTGATTTGCTTTTTGTTGTTTGTGGTTGTTTAGCTGGCAACCGTTGGGTGCTTGCCTCACTATCTAGCTGACTACCCGCTTTGTTTCTCTGTATGCACCGTTGTTGCTTATTTCGCTTTATGCTTATTATTGTGGCAGCTTCATTATGAGGCCAAACTCCAGTTGTTCCCATCGTTGTCATATTTATCATCATTATTCTGTTTGCTTCGCGGCTAACTCAAGCATCCGTCTATGCTCAGCAATTACCCTACAAACCCAGCCAGCTGATTGTTTCATAATCGTGCCACACTTCAATATTCGTTGCTGCCACCACTCCAGCGCTTCTACATACACTCTAACTTTATCTTCCGTCAAACGATTCTTACTTTGATTTGTTGAATTTTGTAGTTGTGATTTCTATTCGTTGTTTTGTTGTACACTTTTGTGGTGGCGATAGTTGTCAGTTAGTTGTACCTACATATGTCAGTACCTACTTCAATGACAGCTGCTTTCCAATTTATTCTTTGAGTTCATTCATTGTTATTATTATTTTCAGGTGCATATCGCCAATTTAGTTCGCAGTCCTTGTTTTAGTAATTTGAATTTTTTTTAATCTTATTTTGTATATCCGTCATGAATATTGGCATCTGTTGAGTCAATGCTTTGTCTGATTGTTGTCACGCACAGTGTTGTTAGAAATAAAAGAAGTGCTTACTATTTATGACTATTCATGACATTGATTGCATTTAAGGCCAGGAGTAATATTTTTTTATTTTCATGAAAATTAAAATTTTTTAAAATAATTTTTATTGATTATAAAAACCCGATTTTTAATAGAAATTAATATTTTTACCGACAAACGTCATAGCTTTTCTCACATATCCATTTTGGTAGCTGTTAGACCACGACATTTTTGCACGTGTTCTGTTAATTATTGGGCTATCAGAACGATGGTTTGTTTGTCGGCTAAACTCATATTCCTTTACATTTTCAACACTCTTTCTATTTGTCTCTGTTGAGATTTATTTCCTGTTTAGTTTTGTATGCTATTTATGTTTTTGCTTATCTTATTTTTTCTCTTTTTGTTTCTAGTTCTTTGTATCTTCTTCTTCCTTACTGCTGCTTTGGTTTATGTGTTGTGTTCAATTCCTTTCTTCTGTTTATAATTCATTTCCTAGCCTCTTACTTTTTGTGTACCTCTGTTTCTGTTTACTTTCTCCTATCCTGTATCTTGTTGCTTATCCTTATACTACATCGCTTTAACTCCTTAGTAGTTTCGGGATTCTTAAATAAAAATTTCTAAGTGAATCCGGGCTTTGCCTTATAGATCACCACTGTTTCAAAATTTACCACTTGATATAGACTTTTGATTATTTTTCACAACTCAAATGACTTAGGGCTCATTCCGCAAATCTTTTCAGTCTTCTCTTGGAACCATTTTTTTTAGCCAAGATCATACTTACGTATGTTATCAGTACTGTCATTATGGCTGAATTTTGAACGCAACTGTTGTAAATATATAGATTTCCTTCGGTTTTTGTGGTTGTCATAATTTCCGCTTGTAATTCGCAAACATTTTTTTTTGCCAGCTGTTCGACCAATTTCGCATCAAGTTGTTGTGGTTTTTGTTGAGACAACTCTTGGTAATTGTTCGTCTGCGCTTCTGTGCCAGGCTGCAGCTGACTCCTTTTCCTTCACCTTCTTTCACACAGCCTCCATTATATTCCGATAATTTTTTCTGAATCCGGCTTGTGCATTCAACCAGCATTGTTGTAATGATGGCACATCTGTTTTTTTTTTTGCTACTATTTTTGAGTAGCTTGATGAGCTTTTGCTTGTAGGTACTCTGCAGTCTTGCGGTTAGCTACTGAAAATTATGGAAACATATGAATGCTATTCTCAACGATCCGGTTCTCGTGGGCATAGCAAGTGTTAATGTTTAGACTTATTCATTAAGCAAGCAATTGCTAGTTCGGGGTTTTTTTTTTGAACTTATTTTCAAATTGATCATAAGAAATTGCTTGAGGAGAAAAAATTAAAAACTATAAACTTCTATCCCACATGGTTCATATTTCTATTGGTCCCTCTTGTTGGACTTGTAAGCGCATCATGCTGAGAACGTGTACTGCGCAGTAGGTAGTACCTTCCAATCGATTGCGGTTATGATGCCAGTGACCCTCACACAATGCCCCTTTAATGGTGACGGCGGCGAAGACGACGACAATTACGGCGACGTTGCTGAGTTTGAACGTGCTTTGGGGAACCATGGCAATTTAACACTTTAAGTGCTGATGTTGCTCGCTCCTGACGATGAGAAAGCCACGACCGTTTACTTGCTTTTTGTCTGTCTGTCTCGTTGTTATTCAAAAAAAAAAAAGAAAAAAGAAGAACAAAATCTAAATTATGAAACACAATCATAATGTGGCAGGTGTTGAAATAATGAGCAACCAACCAACTGAACAATTTATTGAAGAAGCAGCACACCGTGCGCAGTGAAATCAAAATGGGGTTTCAATTGGCCAACTGTCCCTTCTTGGGTAGTTTGTTGACTTAGTGTTGCAATAACATTAATCAAATCTATATGCATGCTAGGTCAGTCAGCAAAAAATGAGTGCTCGGGGTTAGTAAGTTTATTGTGCGCCTTTAATTTGCACATTACTCACTTCAAGTGAAATGAACAAATGCAACTTGCTTGACATCCATTTCGTAATTTTATTTTCTTTTTTGTGTTGCTTCCATATACTATCTTATCTAATTTTATTATGTTTTATGTTAATTTTTTTTTTTATTTTATTATATTTTATTTTATTTTATGTTATTTTATTTTATTTTATTTTATTTTATTTTAATTTATTTTATTTTATTTTATTTTATTTTATTTTATTTTATTTTATTTTATTTTATTTTATTTTATTTTATTTTATTTTATTTTATTTTATTTTATTTTATTTTATTTTATTTTATTTTATTTTATTTTATTTTATTTTATTTTATTTTATTTTATTTTATTTTATTTTATTTTATTTTATTTTATTTTATTTTATTTTATTTTATTTTATTTTATTTTATTTTATTTTATTTTATTTTTTTTTATTTTATTATATTTTATTTTATTTTATGTTATTTTATTTTATTTTATTTTATTTTATTTTAATTTATTTTATTTTATTTTATTTTATTTTATTTTATTTTATTTTATTTTATTTTATTTTATTTTATTTTATTTTATTTTATTTTATTTTATTTTATTTTATTTTATTTTATTTTATTTTATTTTATTTTATTTTATTTTATTTTATTTTATTTTATTTTATTTTATTTTATTTTATTTTATTTTATTTTATTTTATTTTATTTTATTTTATTTTATTATAATTAATTTTATTTATTATATTCTACTTTCTCTCTTTCCTGCAAATTATGCTCAATGTCGCTAGAATCACTTAAAATCTAATTTAATACTTCACGCTCTAGTTAACGTCACCTGGTCTTATCTGCGCCACAAGCCGTCTTAATCTAGATCTCGTACGAAAGACTTCAATGTGAGCTAATCAAATGAAAATTTATCACTTTTCACACCATTTTCTGAAAACGGGCATTGAAGAATTGCCACACAATTTATTTATAGCAAATTGGCACTTGAGTCAGTTAAGAAAGGAGTTCTTATGCGCACCGATCTTCTTAATTTTCGCCTCTCCTCCCGCTTTCAATTGTGTCAACTAGCATAAAGAACTGACACATTACAAGTATCAGCATCACAAGCTCTTCCATGGCCTGAACGCAAGCGCAATTCGCATTTGTTCTACTCCACTTACAATCTATTCTTGTGTGTCGTCATGTGTGCCGACCATTTAATATATAATTTATATAAAACGCTTTAAGCGATCAGCTATCATTGGCTAAACGAATGTGATGTGATCGAGTGGACGTAGCCAGCAGGCGCATAGACAACAATTCAAGAATGATTGGATCGTCGGTTGACTGGTTACTTGAATACGTAGTTAGTTGCATGGTTGGGCAGACATATAATTGGGTTTGTTCTGCTATTGAGCTGACACATTCAAGTTTGTTTTGCTTTTATGTGTTTGTAATCGAAACCGAATCTTATCGATTTGTTGATGCGTTCGCGCAAACACAACTACAAATATTGATGTCTGTTCTCCTATGCACGTACTGATGGCAGTTACACCAACTATTATACTAGAATATATTGATTTGTCTATATACAAATTAGGGTAGTTGACATTGTTTCCCACAAAAATGCTGTGGAACGGCATTACTGCTATGAATAAATAAAATAAAATAGAATTTACTTCAATTAAATAAAAATAAAGTAAAGCAAAATAAAATGAAAGTAAACAACATAAAAAGAATTAAAAAAGAAAAAAAAAAAAAAAAAATAAAAAACAAAAAAAAAGAAAAAAAAAATTATAAAAAAAATACAATAAAAACAAAAAATAATTACTAAAAAACACAAATATTTTGTTGTTGGTTCATTTACATATTTTTGTAAGTTTTATGAGCTCAAGAACAGTTAACAAATAAATATAATAAGATAATATAGAAAAATAAATAAAAAATAGAAAAATTTAAGTCGAATTAAATAAAAAAATTTATAAAAATTAATAAATTACAAAAAACGTAAAGAAAAGGATATAAAAAAATAAAAAATTTAATATTTTTTAATAAAAAAAAAAATTAATAAGTAAAAAAAAAAAGACAAATATTTTTTAATTTAAAAAAAGTTCATAAATAAAAAAAAATTTAAAAAATATTAAATGAAATAAAATAGATTAAAATAAACATAATTTAAATACTCTTAAAAAGTTTAGATACAAATTTAAAAAATAAGTTTTGCACGAACAATTTGGCGTACCCTAATGCTCATATGTATATGCACTCGTTGTTATAACTTTTCCTATTTTGTTGTTTATCGAATTCGAAGATGTAGTTGTTCTTATTTTAGTTGTGCAACCCGTTCCTGTGCTGGTTTACTATTGATTTATTTTTATTCGTTCACATGCGGGAGCTCACATTTATGTGTGTGTGTGTGTGTGTGTGTGTGTGGCATGGTGACTGTTTTAAGCGAAAACCGGCCCTCAACTGTTGACGATTTTTCTTTGTTGATTCTGCAATGATTGCATTTATTTGTATACCCAGTTGCTCCTATAAAGTTGGGTGGAAGGAAATGAGATGAGGAAAAAGTTATGGTTTGGTATTGCTGGGTAAGCTGCCTCGGCTTCACTGCCTCAGGGCTGAGGATATAATGCATCTACTGGAGATTCAAAGTGGTCAAACAAAAAGTTATCATTTCTGTTAGGTTTTTACGCCTTTTAAACAACGACTGACTCATTTTATTATGCAAATGCATGTCACTACTTAGCCCAGTCTCGTGTACTTTATTTCGCCAACTAGCTATACTCAGTTTGGTTCCACCTAAACTTGCACTATTTTTCGTAGATTTTGTACTTTCGACCACAGCTTTCACACTTTTGCTTGTGTAGATCATTTTACTTGACTTCTCAAGTTCTGCTATCGTGGTTATACACGCTCCAAGAATTGCACATACATAGCTAATGATATTGATATGTATGTATTAGACGGAACCAAAAAAAATTTATTTTTTTTTGGAAATTATATTAAAAATACTGTGTAAAGAGTGATAAAAACGCTGATAATTCTAACTATAATTTTAATTATTTTAAATATTGATATACATACTATGTATGTACGTATTAAACTGGACCAAAAATAATTTCATTTTTTTCGAAAATTATTTTGATATTATTTTTAAGAGTGGCGACAAAAATGCTGTTAATATTACCCGCTTTCAATTTTAATTGTTTTGTATATTGATATTATACTGTAATGTAAAATATTTTTTTTTTAAATTGTATTAATATACATAGATACTTATGTACTATTTTTGTGTAAAGAAAAATACTATAAATATTCTTGACTTGATGCATTTTTCAGTGCTAGCTGTATTGTGCTTATTTTCACAATTTTTTTTGAATACTACTTGGTTTATTTATCACTGCTAGCTAAAATTTTATCTGCTTGCTTAAAAAATATTTTATATTGACAAAAAAAAGAATAAATATAATTTTGACAAATAAAAAAACACAAATAAGTTTAAAAAAAAAATAAAAATAATAAAAAAAATAAAAATATTTAAAAAAAATATTATTTATCAATTTGAAATTAAATATCAATATAATTGGTTTAACCTAGTAATTTTTTTTTTGGTGCACAGTCTAATATTCATTCTTGTTTATGCTAGTTTTTCTGCAATGGTTTTGCACACATTCACCTTTAGTTGAAGTTGAGAACTAGTTACGCCAGTGCATTGTACACATCTCGCTTTTTCACTTTTATTTCCTGTCTCTCCTTAAGCACACGCACACCTCCCTTTAGTCTTCGCAAAAAAACACGCTTATTGAGTTCAGTGTCCAGCATTTACAAAGCAAAACTTAAATAATTCATATTAAACATGGAAGTAAACAATTCATTGAACTTTCACATAAAAGGCTCTCAAGGCTATCAACTTTACTGCGTGTGCTATACATATGTATGTATGTATGTAGGGGTGCATCACATACATGCCGTGGTCCAGTGCGGTACGGTTTGCCTTGATTCGCATCGTACTTTTGTTACATTTTATATTTACATTGTCACACTAATGTGGCTGACAACTCACCGCCCTCATCCCACACTTGCCTCGCCTTCCTCTCTCGTTAGTCATCTTGGCATGATTTTTGGTACGCATCACGCGTAGTATCGTGCTGTATGATCCTGCTACATGATCTGTTTGCTAACTTGGCTTTTCGCTTGCAGCATCACCGCACTGTTCTTAGACTCTTTCATGATTCTGGTTTTTTTGTTTTTTTTGTTTGTACGTTTTATACTTTTTTATTTAATTTTTTGTTTTGTTTTTGTTACCAGTTTTTATTTCCATTTTATTTCATTTATTATTGTTGTACACTTGATTAAGGTATTTTTAGTGTCCATTTCGGTAGAACATTTTTGACTTTAGCTCTTAACTAACTAGTCATTTGCTTTGTAAATGCTTTTTGCTTTTTGTTTTTTTGCTAGTTGCTAGTCAGTCAGTCAGTCTGTCAGTCAGTTAGCGTTGCATCCAAGCATTGCCTTTTGTGTGTTTCAACCAATTTTCAGTCTATTATCTCGGCAATCAGTTTGTGCCACTGCACGGCTTTTATAGAAAGACATTGCCTGTTTTTATTTCTACGACTTCATAGCAATTGCTGGATCGGTTAATTCGTTGTGCCGGCATTGCTGTTCAAGTGTTGGTTACGTTAAGTCTTTTGCTTTGGTCATTGATCTTTCTCCTCTTCTCTGCACCACAAACACATTTGTCTATACTAGGGATACGTGCAAATATTTTTGATGTCGGAGTTCTCGGGTTATGTTTCATTTATCATTTAGGACTTCGATCTATTCGATGCTCTAGAAGAACTTTCGTTATTTTTTAGCCTTTAACCATGTTCTCATGGACCTGAAAATCTACACTCACCTTGAAAAGGTTTCCATGCTTAAAAATTGTCTGCAGATACCTAGTGTTTTTCTTTATGCAAAAACCTTGTTCCAACTTGGTATGGTTTTCTTTTAAGTTTTTTTAGGTTATTTATTTTTTTTTTTCATTTTTGTTTCTGTTTTATGTTTTTTTGAATTTTTTTCTTTTTAAATTATTTTTCATCTTTTTTTTTCTTAATATTTTTATTTCTGCTTCTCAATGTTATCTTGAAGCGTGAAAAGTATAGTTGGGCGTTAGCAAGGAAATTGAAGTTTGTAGCAGCGTTAATGAAAATGCGGAAGTCATGAGAGATTTTGAGTACGCAGAATTAGTGCTTGCGTTCTCGTTTCGACTGCTCAAGGATGGTGGAACATTTTTAATGACTGCTTATTAGGCTAAGAAAATTGTATCGAATGAAATATAATTTTATGTTACAAAATTTGAGCTAACGATTTTGCAATGGAATGACAAACTCAATCATTCAATGTCGTAAATTATAGTTTTAAGCCATCAGATTTGCTTAAAAGCTGCTTGAATGATGAAAGCTTAGCTGACAATGTGGGTAGGCAATGAGGATAAGATGGGTACGCCACATGAAACTCGACAATCTCAGATTTTAATGTAATTTCGCATACAGAAAAGCGGTTTAAAAAAAATTTTATAAAGCTAAATTTTTTTTTTTAGGAAATTTTTCCTTTTTTTAAGTTGGAATAAAAATTTTTCAAAATTTTTTTTTTTTTAATTTTTATATTTGCCTTTGAATTCGGATATATACTCTGTAAAAATTTAAATTGCATTGCAGAATTTTTTTTTAAAATTAAGTGGTAAAAAATTTGAATTTTTTTAAATTTGGAATTAAAATTTTGCATACAGAACAGTGCTTTTAAAAAATAATTGTATAAAGCTTGATTTTTTTTAGCAAATTTTTGCAAACATTTTTATTTTTTTTTTGATCAAGTATGCTTTTACTTTTAAAATATACACTGTAAAAATTGAAATTGCATTGAACAATTTTTTTTTTAAATTAAGTGGTAAAAAAATAGAACTTTTTTAATTTGGAATAAAAATTTTGCATACAGAAAAGTGTTTTTAAAAAAAAATTTTATAAAGCTTTCTTTTGGTTTTTTTTTTTAAATTTTTTTTTGGAATTTTTTTTTTTTTTTTTTTTTCAATTTTCAGGTATGCATTTACTTTCAAAAATATACACTGGTGAAATTTAAGTAGCATTGAAGACATGCAAAAAAAAATTATGCATGACATCCTGTCAACTTATTTGTATAAAAATATTGTAGTAAAATTCTTAAAAAGTGAAGGGCGTCCTCCCCCCAATAATAATAATAACCGCCTGGTACTCTCTTCATTATCAATGCATATTTGTTGTATAGTTGTTGTATTTTCGTCATGTTGTCAAATAATTTTTTTTATTTTTTTTTTATTTTTTCACTTTGTTCATTTCAGGCTTTGTTACACCGCAGACCACTACTATCTCAGCCCTTGTAGTGCAACTCCAACTCCTATTTATCAAACAACTTCGGTTGACTGACTGAATTTGTGTGCATCTTCTTTGCTTCGCTTTTTGTTTTTTACTAAAGTCAATATTTTTGCTTTCGTTTGCCATATATGTGCATATGCAACAAACAATATAGTAAAACAGCACTTGTTGTTGTATACAAAGTTCCTTCAACCCAGTAATAAGTCGCGCCGACCAACCAACCGACCCACCAAACATACAAACAAAACATCCAACTTGCAACAAACTCGTTAACTGGCGCAATTGTTGTCATTGTTGTTGTTGTTGTTGTTACTGCACCGCATACATTCTACTCAAGTCGCATCGTTCGGACAATCAACCACCAAAAACAAAAAAAAAACAAAAAACAAACCCAAAAACAAACACAAATTGTTGTTGCATTCGTTTGTTTGCCTGTGCTACGGCGCATGCGCGCTCACTTGGTTAACTGAAACATGGCGCTTTGGGGCACAAAATCGTTGGTTTGTTGCATGCAACTGACTCGCGCTCCAACAACTGGTTGCTGCTTCTTCTTTTGTATTTTGTTCCGTTTTGTTTATTTTTTTTATGAGTTTGTTTTAATATTTTTTGTTGTTTGTGTTGTTTATATTTTGTTGTTTACATACACCTTGCATGCGTTGTCTGCGATGGGTGGTGTGTTGTTGTTGTTGTTGTTGTTAGTGCTTTTACCGTGACAGCGGGTGGGAGTTGGCGCAGTTGACTGTGAAATATTTACTGCATTGGCCAACTCTGTGAGTTGTTGTGCTCTTCTCTGATGTCGTTGCAGCTCGTTGAATCGCTTAGTTTATCATTTGAAATTGTTAAATATTTATTTAGACTTTTTTCTTTATTGCTTTATTTTTGTTGTTGCTGCAATGCCACATACTGGAACACTGCTTCACATTCAATTTGCTTATACCTCTCAGTATCCCTAAGAAACCACCTTAGATTACAGTTTCAAATGCAGTTTAAGCTGTTCCAAAACATTAGTTAAGTGCAATTAGAATTCATTAATCGAACATGGAAATTAACTTAAATTTGATTAGCTAATTAATGAGATAACAATCAACGACTAATCAAGAATATTTATATTCTTTCTAATCACATTATTAAATAATAATAATCAACGACTAATCAAGCAGATTAATCTCTTTTCTAATCACATTTTGATTAATTATAATCAACGAATAATCAAGAAGATTAGTCTCATTGCTGATCAAATTTTGATTAATTACGATCTAATTGATTTAATAATTTAACCAATCAGTATTCGCAATGTAATTAATATAAAAAAATATATTGAAAAATATTCTAAAGATATGAGCAAAGTTAATCATATTTGAATTAATTTTTATTTTTAGGATGTGATTAATTAACAGATTTGATTATTAATAAGAAATATCAGATGTGTGAAAAGTAATTTTTGATTAATCGAAAAAGTAACCAATAAAAATTTGGTTTACCTGATTAATTGCATATAAAAATTAAAAATCAGAATTTGAAAACGATTAAATAATAAATTTCTTTAATTGATTTATCAGAAAAATATCTATATAAAATTAATTGAGTAAAATGTTAATAACGGCCTAATTAATAATAGAAAATATGGTATCTGTAAAAAATAAGTATTTCTTAATCAGAAAGAGATTTAACCACTAAAAATTCTTAATATCAATAATTTTGAAAATGATAACTTGTGTAAAAAATACCTATTCGATCTGATTATTAATCATCTTTGACTAATCAGAAAATGACTAATCATAAATCATGAATTGGAAATGAAATGAAGTTTTCGATTAATCAGAAAAATCACCAAAATGATTAATATTAAAATTTTCTTAATTTCTTAATCGTACAGTAATAATAAATGTTAATATTTCGAGCGTAATACCACCCAAAAATTTAAATCCGAATTTGTCTGCTATATTATTTTGTCTGATGTAATTTATTTTGGTTCAGTGACGACGGTTGAGAGCTTCGCTAAGTCACTCCGACGAGTCCCACACCAATCCAGGTAGTGCAGGTAAATATATACTAATGGCAAAATAATTTGAACTGACACAAAGGAGTTAACACGTTATTTTTGTCCCTACATCAGGCTACAGAATGCAAATAAGTTTTATTGAGCTGCTCAGTTTGAAACTTTTAACTATCAATTACAGCCTTTAACTTGTAATTATTTTGACTAAACGACATACCATTTAAATACATAGCTTGTCTACCATTTTGTTAAAAAATGCATGACGCACGCAACCGTTTTCCATAAAGCAAATAAGTGACATACTACGACCAACTTTTGTACTCGCACCATACTTTAAGGCTTGTGAAAGCTTTTCGTCCTTTTCTTGAAAATCCCTTTTTCAGAATCATTTATCAAACTAACGCGCACATTAATAACAAAAGCAAATAAGTAAGCATAATACATACATACGTTCATATATTTACAAGAAAAAGGACAACCAATATCATGTTGGTGTAATGGAGTATGGTTGTGAGCAGTTCCAGTTGTGCGGTCATACTCAATCGCGATGCTTATGTCCTTGCGATGTGATGTGATAATACATAGTAATTTTGTTGGCTGAAAATGGGTTTCTAATATAATATTTTTTAATTATGCGATGAAATGCTTAGCGATGATGTTTGTTTTTGTTTTTGTACATTGCTTTGGTTTTCTTGATGTGACTTTTTTATCATAAGATATAATTTGCTGACATCACGTGATAAGCTGAAGCCATGCTATGCCACAACTGCTAGGTTGCATTGTTATCAACACATACAAAATCATAATTTAATTGCAGAAATAATATGAATTAATTAAAAATATGAACCAACAAAACCAAGAACAGCATTAGTTTCAGCGATACAAAGTCATATCTGATGCTGCCGTGATATGTTGAATTAGTACCGAGAAGTCATAAACCTAGCACCGAACTCGTCACATTCTTGTTGTCTGCTCTTAATGAACTTTTTATATAAAACTGTTTTAATAAATTTACTAATTATTTTCTAAAAAAATGTTATTATCTTCTTTCTTAAAATGTCTTGTTTCGCTTTAGCTTTTCTTTATTACGATGCGCTTCTTAAAGACAATTAGCAATTCTTGCATACCACTTTTATGTTAACTTCTGGTTTATTGCCGATAAATCACCAATTTAAAGTGTTCAAAGTGCGTTAAGCTATTTACTTTTAGTTCTACCATTAAATGAGTCATTTCGAAAGAATTCACCATAAGAGCGCTTGTCTGCATTAATGCCAACAAAAGCAGGCAATTTTATGGTGTTCGGCGAAAGAGAGAAATGCAATTAATGCTAGTCTTGCATTCGAAAGGTTTAAATTATGCGTATGTTATTATGTTTGTATTCTTGTACATATGTATGTTTATTAGGGTATGCCACTTTTTATTAGTGATTTGAGCACTTTTTTTACAAGAAGTGTAGAATAAATTTGATGGGCGAACTTGGATTTAATTCAAGCATTTTCATAAGTCCCATTTTTGTTGGACACATATTTTGCATTTTCAAAACTTGGTTTTAAATTCGACAAAATAATTGAATAAATGAAATTTTGGATTATTTTTTTTGCTTGCAAAATGGAACACCCTATTGCGCATGCAAGCAACTTTTCATGTCTTGTTTTATTAATGATTTGTCCTTTATGGAAACATTATACCTCACTCATCGATATTTTATTATCAAGCAGCTTTTCTACATATTTACAGTGCCTTACAAACAAAATGAGACAGTGCCTTGCAATCCAAATGGGACAATATTTGCTTTTTTTTAAACACAAATATTTCAAATAATGCTAAACTGTCGACTATGCAAAGGCCTACAATAAAACATTATCAATTTATGCCTTTCACTTTTGTGAAGTATGGGCATTCGAGTTGTGAATAATAATAATCGATTCTAAATTTGTCCGATACATTTTTTATTATCTAAACATTTTTTTTTTTAGATGCATTTTTTAGTGATAAACAACAATTTTCAATGCAAGGATTATAAGAATAGCATACTTTAAATATATTTTAACTTTTATCGATTATTTTTTCATTTATCGATTTTTAATATTTTTTGGTTTTTTTAATTATACATCTTTTATTTTTTATTGCGCAATTATTATAAATATAGCACATTTAAAATAGCGTTATATTATAATCGATTATTTTTTAATTATCGATTTGTTTTTCATTAAACTTTTTTTTTAAATATCAATTTTTTTGGATTATTTTGTTAAATGAAATATATCAATTTCCAATGGAAAGCTTGTAAGACTTGTACAGTTTAAATAGATTTTCACGTAAATCGATTAGTTCTTTAATTATTTTTTATGGTAAATATCGATTTTCACTTACCACTGCCACCACCCGATTACTTTCTTGAATAAATATCTATTTACAATAAACATTTTATAAGAATTGCATAATTTAATTAGAATTGTGATGCATCGATTATTTTTATATTTATCGATAATAAAAATTTTGTTGATTTTTTTTGGGTCGATGGTGTTTTCTGATAAACATCGACTTTCAACCCGAAGACTATAAGAGTTGCCCAGTTTAAATTGATTTTTACTTTGATCGATTATTTTTCTTATCATCGATTTTTTATTTTTTCCGATAACTTTTTATGTACAAGTTTTTTCGATCGATTTTTAATGCAAAGCTTATAATCGATACATTTTTTATTCATCGATTTTTTTATGGTAAATAACCCGATTACCACCCGATTATTTAAAATTTATATTGCAACAATTATTGTTCCATTTTAAAATTCAATGACTTTAATTAAAAAATATGCGTTCCTGTTCTTATGCATTTTACCTTCTTCAAAAATAAAAGAAAATGTTTTCATTCTTTGTTACTTTACAAATCGTTCACGATTTTAATACAGAGAATTTCAATTTTGATTCTTTACTCCTTTTCATTTTACTCGTTTTGTGACTCAATAAGCAAGCGCATCGAGCGTACGCTTCTTCCGCAAATGGTCGTGTGGCCTGTCTGTTGAGCATATTGCTGTTGTTGTTGTTGTTGTGCTGTTCTGCTGCTATCAGCACACAAATAATCTCTTGCCACTTTTACAGTTACAGTGAAATTCCAAGCATGTCGAAACGTTCGCCACAAGTTCACAAATCATTAACACAATGTTGTACGTGCTAGGCATACACCTACTTCAGCGATGGCCAACACCAACGTCCACACACACACACACACACACACACGTCCATGAGTATGAGCCCGAGTGTAGTTTTGGACGCACATTAGTATAGTGAGGGAGTTGTTGGTGGGGTGGCACGCACGTTAAAGGTCATAACTGAGTCAAAACTAATCAGCTGCAGTGGGAGCGAAGCAAACACTTAGGCAGTTAGAGCTCGGCAACAGCGACTCATCATCATAATGCCTATGGAAAAGCTACAAATGGCATTTACTACTAACTGAAATTTAAGCAGCACAGTGCTGCATCATCAGATTTTACCAGCTTTCATAATATCGAATTACCTCAGTTTATTCATGACTAGTTGGTGCGATGTGAAGCGATGAGAAGGTGGCGATTGTGATGGAAATTGATGCTGTAGCTTAAATCTGATGATATTAGCAAATGCAACGTCAACGAATTGTTGTCACAAATACACATACTTGCGTCACATGTAAAGGGTGTTGTAAAAGGTTAAGAATTATCAGGATGCTATAGTTTGGTCAAGTCGAATACCAACTGGTACCTACTTCTTATATCATACATAGGATTGCTTCTCCCAACATAACATCAAAATTGAGTTTGTCGACCTCAATGTCATGGTGGGCAGGGAAGAAGTATTTGGTCCCACAGTCTGAAAATTTTATCTCCACTGTGTAACATATACCAATGTGACTATGTTGCTTGACTTCGCTCCAAATATGGTAATCTTTAGGACCAGACTCCAGCATGACAAGATCAATCAAGCTGCTTGGCTGTCTCCCCTTAAAGCACACGAAACCAAATTGATGCTGTCGCGATCGACAACAGATAAAGCTTCACCCTTATAGACTTGTATACTTTACTAGGATCTAATATCGATTGTGAAATAAATATGAGCTTTTCTGAAATACATTTGACTATTGCTGAAATTTATTTTTTTTTTCTTAAATATATTTAATCTTTTCTAAAATACCGTTGTGTCTTCTGGGTTCTAAAATACATTTGACTATTTCTGAAATTCATTTGGCTATTTCTGAAATAAATTTAGCTTTTTCTGAAATATATTTCGCTCATAAAAAACCGTTGCCTATTTCTGAAATACATTTGACTACCTCTAAAACACATTTGAGCTTTTCTGAAATAAAATCAATATTTTCTGAAACACTATTGTGTTTTTCTAAAATTCATTTGACTTTATCTGAAATCTATTTTTGGGTTTATGAATCGAATTCTCGATAGAGCGCTCTTCAAATGAACTGAACAAGAGGTGTGGGAACTCTTAGTAGGACAATTTGGAGCATTTTTTAGAAAAAAAAAAATTTTTCTTCGAATCAATTAAAGTTTTCGTCACACTCATCGATTTCATTTCAAACACCTTTTATGTGTACAACAACGAGTGCATGATTTGTGGGCGACCACAAATGCTGTGTTGATTAAACCATCTCTCAGTGTTTATCATCTTCCCCCCCCCCCCCCCCCCTCATGCACCAAACTTCATAATATTTTATTGCGTAGGATGTGTGAGAAAAGCTTGAACTGGCGAGAGAAATAGTAAACAAGCTAACGCCCCAAAAAGGCACAACAACTAAGTTATTTACAACAACAAATTCAAAAAAAAAAAAAAAATTAAATTAAAAAAAAATCATAAAAAATTGAAAACAGATATCGAAACGACGGAAATGGCAGCTGCAGCAACACAATCGATTAATGTGCAGTGCTTTCGTGTATTAAAGGGATCGCTTTTTTTGTTTTTGTTAAAAGTTTTGTTTATTGCGCGCCAAGTAGCATTAAAGCCAGAACAAAAAACCAAACGAAAAATTGCTCTGAAAATATTAAGTGTGTGTGAAGTGGTGAGAGTTCAGCGTTATATCGATGCCAGGCCAACACCAACAACAACAACCGAAAAGCGTAAAAAATTCTTAATTGGTTTCCATTGAACGGCGCAGACTTTACGCTTAAATTGTACGCGCATGAGAGGGGGGAAAGGTCATATATGTATATTTGTATGAGTGGCTATGTGTGTGTGTGTGTGTGTGTGTGTGTGTGTGAGTGGAAAACTTTTCAATGGCCATTATCGTTGTGATAGCCGCTTTATTCTATGCCGCCGCCTTCGCCTCCGCCACGCTTTTCTGCCATGTGATTGAACACTTCTGCTGCTTCTTCTTCCTTTGCTCGCTTGTTTGCGCTAAAGCATATGACGTTTAATTAATCAAGCAATCAAACGTCAGTTTGTGCGGTTATATTACCGCTTCCTGGCAATGACTCGCTTGTTCTTCTTCCATAAAGGTAAAGTGTTCTCTATCAAAGGCGAAGATGTGGTTTTTATGGCGTTTCTCATTTTTTTAATTATTTTTCTTTTTTTGTGGTAAATTTTTTGTGGGACGTTAAATCTCCGTTACATGCGGCTCTACGTGTTTATGGTATCTGTTCTTTTTGTTTCATAAAATTGTTTTTTTTTCTTCTTCTTCTTTATCTTTGTTTTTTTTTCTTGTCCCGTTTCTTGTTTTGTACATTAAGTTTTTTTTGTGATTTTATTAAAATAATGTCATTACATTTGACATGGAAAATCGTTTTGATGCACTTCACATGCAGCTAAGTGGAATTGATTGATGTGATTGGGAATGCACTCATTTATAGTGGGGAGTAAAATTTTCTGTTGCATATTTTAATTCTTTTTGTATTTCTTTTTTGTTATCGAAATGATGGATCCACAACTCTTACCATAAAAAAATTACTAAATGCGTAAGAGTAACTGCTACTAAATCTTTTACCGTAACCACAATTGTTATCGAAGACATAACCGTAATCATAACTGTTTTTTTACCGAAACCGTAGCCGTAATTTTTATCGAAATCATTACCGAATTTGTTACCGTGGTTGGTGCCAAAAATGACCAAAACCCTTACCAAAAACATAAACTTACACGTAACCGTAACTTTCCCAAAACCATAAGCGTTTCCGTAGTTGATTAATCATTTTAGAAGTCGTAACCGCAACTGGTTTCAAATAATAACCAGAACTCTTACCAAAAAAATAACCGCAATCTCTAACAAAACCATAACCGTAACTGTAATTCGTATCAAACTCGTTATCGAAAACATAAGCGCAATTGACACTGTAGAATATTCACATGTCTTCCCAAAAAAAAAAAAGACGTACACGTCGCCGTACCCGTTTCCATAATCACGACCGTAACCGTAACTATTTCAAAAATCAACCGTACCGTAACTGGTATCTGAAAATAACCAGAACTATTACCAATAAAATAAAGGTAACCGTTTCCAAAACCATAACCGTAACCGTAATTCCATAAATTAAATAAACAAGCAATAACCATAATAACAATACCGTAACCGTAACCGTAACCGTAATTTTTATCAATATCATTACCGAAACCGTAGTTGAAACTGGTACTTTAAGTGGTGCGCGTTACGTTAACTGTTATGAAATTGATTTTCTCGTTTCTGACATGGTTATAGTTACCGTAACAGCTACGGCTTGGTTATGGTCTACGGTTTTCAGCCAAGATCTGAATTAATTAGATATTGTGAGCCAGGGAGTTTTTTAAGAAATTCTAAATCAGAATTTTTGAAAAATGTTTTGAAATAGAGTTATCTTCCACTCAGCGATATAGTTTTTCTCCACACTGTAAATTCAATATGCCTTCAACGTCTAGTACGATTTATAGCAGATGCATAATGGCCACCCGAAGAAAATCGTTAAGAAAGGCGATGCAACGAATTCGTTCAAGTCAATTTCTTGGTAGATTATAATACAATTTTTCTGAAGCGTTTTGAGCTGGTTGCAAATTGATTTAGTGTTGTTTTTGTATAAGGTATACTAAATGTCCGAAATATTTAGAAATAGACTATAACGCAGAACTAATAATAGATTCTATTTCATATTTCCATTCAAATATCAATAAAATTAATACTTACTTAAATTTTTCCTTTATCTTTTCAGGTAAGTTTGATCTGCTGAATATCTGAATTGCATTCGAAATATGATTTTTATTTCGTCAATACCTAACTAGTTTCAAATCTAAAGGCTGGTAAAGCATTAACAAGTATGTATGTATTTACAAATAAATATAAATAAATTGCAAATAAACCTGTCGTCCAGGAAAACCCATTTGCCCATTTTGACTGCCTGGCAAACACCTACCACAATCAATTTAATTAATCGACAATATTCCAACAAAAGCAACAACATATGTATGTATCTACGCTTATGATTCGATTGGTATATTTGATTGTCTAACATGTTGATTTGAAGCAATAGAGCAGCGGGCGTTTTACCAGCCACTGATTTCATTTTTCGTATAGTCACAAAATCCTGCTGGCAGTAATAGAAAAAGTTTTACAAACTAACAAAATTTGATGTTTTAAGAAAAAGCTTGCGATAGTAAGCGTTTTATATGTGTTTTCAGTATGCAATTATTTTGAAGTTGGAATTTTATTTTTATAAAACGTTTAAATTTTCATAAACGTTTAAATGTTTGCAAAAAATCCAAAAAATATTTTAAAATTTTTTTCAACTTAAAATGTTTCGAAATGTTTTTTTGTTAAAAATTTATTTTTTACGAGAAAAGCTTGTAAATTTAAAGGCAATGTTTTTCAGATTTCAGTTATGCATAGATTTAAAAAAATAAAAAATAAAAAAAAAAATTCCCTTTGTTTCAGATTTAGTTAATCTTACATTTTTCCCCTAACTATAAGTGGATTGTATTAGCATTTATCAGAGTTTATTTACTTACTCACTCATATGCCTACGTATGTACATATACTTGATATAAATTGACTTTCGGTAGAAGTTTATTTACTTAATGTGAAACACCGCAATCATATTTAGCTTATGAGAATGTACATTAGGGTGCGTTCGAAATCATATAGTTCTTTACAACAAAAAATTCTATATCAGCTGTGTACCTTTTTTCGAACTCCTGAATAGTATTTGAAGAACTTTTTTGGATTTATTTAAAATTTTTTTGTTGTTTTTTTTCTTTTTTTTTATTAAATTTGTCGATCCCAATCTTTGTAATCTTGAAAAAAAAAAACAAAAAAAATAGAGTGAAAGTACATATGTATGTATGAATAAAATCTTTGCATTTCATTGGATAATCATCTCATTTCATTAAAAAGGCATCCCCTTTACAATTGGTTTTGGAACACCCTAATGTGCATACCTTATCAAACTTGTCCGATCTATTAAACGCCACAGGGTGCAATTTGCAATTGAAGTGTGAATATATCAATTGAAAGTGAAAGTTGTTTACTTCTAGCGCAAGCAGGTAGCAAATTTTATTAGAGATTATCAGCAATAAATTAACAACAACAAAAAAAAAAAACAGATAGAAAGATAAATATTTGCAAAAAATTGTCGATGCAATTGTGTATCATAATTTTAACTAATGCTGAACTGATTCGAATGCACCTGCTTACAGCTGGCTGGTTAACTTTGATATAAAATTGTTGTTTTAGTTGCTGCCGAAGAGTGTTGTAGAGCATTCAAAGAAAAAAAATGAAATAAAATTAAAAAAAAATAAAAATTAAAAAAAATAAAAAAAAAAAAAAAATAAAAAAAAAAAATAAAAAAAAATGAAATAAAATAAAATAAAATAAAATAAAATATAATAAAATAAAATAAAATAAAATAAAATAAAATAAAATAAAGTAAAATAAAATAAAATAAAATAAAATAAAATAAAA
Organism: Sphenella marginata; assembly: GCA_951509765.1. Taxonomy (NCBI): domain Eukaryota; kingdom Metazoa; phylum Arthropoda; class Insecta; order Diptera; family Tephritidae; genus Sphenella; species Sphenella marginata. Next base: position 16,439,384 of record OX608082.1, read on the forward strand.
TAAAATGAAATGAAATGAAATAAAATAAAATAAAATGTAATTAAATAAAATAAAATAAAGTAAAAAAAAAATAAAATAAAAAAAAAAAATAAAATAAAATAAAATGAAATGAAATAAGATAAAAGAGAGAAATATACAAATTTTGTATAAAATTTCTTTTCGGAATTGCCACACATTTTAGTTTTTCTTTTGATTACGGCTTCTTTTCCATTCCCTCCTACCCTTACTTTTTCTTTCTTGTCCCCTCCTCTTTCTGAGCATGATCACAGATACAATTTTTACGACTGTATTAAGTACATTCATTAATAACAAAGCTGATAAGGAGTAATGCAACAGATATCTACTAAATTTTATATCTTTAAGATAACATCAATTATGCATGGCTGCATGGGAAAGCAAAAACAATAAAACGCTTAAAACATTAGCGCCATTAGCTATGAATGTGAATAGACAACATGACTTGAATTTCTAATTCGTCAAGTCTTTGTTAATTAATTCCAAATATATGTAAATATTTGTTGTTGCTGAAGACGATGCTGTTCGACGAAGCTAAATGATAATCTGAGTCTGAGAAATCGGTGCGACGCTAGCATTTTTGTTGTTGTTGTTGTTTACTAATAAAACTTTATATTGTTAAATTTCTGAAATATTTAATTTGTCTTAGGGATAAGCGCATAGTTAGCGGCTGCTAAAACTTAAGTTGTTGAGCTCTGTTGACCTTTGTGTGGGGGTCATTTAAATGTTTTACTATTTATTGTGTTTTTTTTATTATTTGCTTTATCCATTTCAACATCCAATTAATCTATCTTTCCATTTGTTAATTGCACATGCTTTCAGCAGTTAGCTGCTTAGCATATACATATTTAACTTTTGTGAGTGGGTTGTAGTTGCGATTGTGCGTTTCGTCCTCATGTTACGCACAAATTAAGTAATTTACTATTTGACAACGGTCCATAATTTGCATATTGACTAGCAAATGAATTTCTTTTTTTTTAACTTTTTTTACGCTCATTTTCACTTTAGATCAAGATTATTTTGCAAATTATTATCAAAGTTTCAAAAGCGTTTAATGAAATGCTAATCGAGTGTTTCTACTTTTTTGGTTATTTGGGTTGTTAAGGGCGTGGGAAGATTTTATTATGCGAAGATGACGGCCTTAAAGTCGACTTTGATTAAGTTTGAAATAAATTTTGCTGCATGTTAATGAACTTTAATGTCAGAAACGATGGATGTCTTGTACGAAACCATGATCAACACAAGAAAGAAAAGAATTGAAGTACTGTCTAACTACTCAGAGCTGCTCAATCTAACCTCACTCCTACTCAAAGAAGTTTTCATTCTAACTATGCTTAGGAAAAAATTTTGAAAACATAGTTCAAGGCTCCCGAATCAAATAAAAGCAAAGTATTTAGCCGGCTGACAACGAGACTATTTAATAGTGTAATACGATTGTTAATATATATCAAAACCTTGTGCGTAGAGAGCTTATAGTAAGGAGTGTCAAAAGCACTCAAACGTTGAAGCTATGCACTACTCATATAAAGTATTTGCTCTCCGTACAGAGTACTAAAATTCGTCATGCGATCTAACACTTTTGATAATTATATGTGTATATAAATAATTAGACAGCATTTGTTTGTTTTATATATTAAGCTAGTTTTAGTGCTAAGACGTGCCTTTGATTTTTTTTCGTTGATTAGCTAAACATTTCACTTATGTTTCGCTTGTCTATAAAATAGTTTACTCTTTAGCAGCTTAATATTAAATTGTACTGATGTGTCATCCAGCGCAATTAATTGTTTATTCAGTCCGATGGCTCGATTCGCTGTTTTCTTATTTCCGATCAGCTCTTTACTTGTTTGTTATTACTTTGTGTTTGTTTTGTTTTTGTTTTTCTTAATATTTCTATTTTGTTCTCAACTTGAGATTTAGTATTCCATTTCAATTTTATTGCATGTTTATCGTTTTTGTGCATGTGTGAGGCACATCAAATAGAAGATAAAAGGTTCATTGACCTAGAAATCCACATGTGACACATTTATACCAGAGGGGTAAACTTACTATGGTTCTGTGTTAAAGCCAAAAGCTTTGAAATGCATTAAAATGGCTACCCAGCAAACAATTTTATAATAAAAAAACGCAGTGAACAATACTGTACAATTATTGGTATACAAAATTAAATAAAGCAAAATAAAACAACATAAAAAAAGAAAAAAGCAAATCAGAAAAAAAAATTTGAAACGATAAAATAAAAATAGAAAACAAATAGAAGAAACAAACAAAAATGGAAAGAGAAAAGTAAAAAAAAAAATAATTAAAAAAGAAACAAAAAATAAATAAAATAAAATACAGTAAAAAACAAAACCAAATAAACTCAAGCAAAATAAAATATAATTTACTTAAATTTATTTAAATTAAATTAATTAAAAAAATAATTTTCATTATAAAAAAAGATTAAATTAAATTAAATCAAATTAAATTAAATTAAATTAAATTAAATTAAATTAAATTAAATTAAATTAAATTAAATGAAATGAAATGAAATGAAATGAAATGAAATGAAATTAAATTAAATTAAATTAAATTAAATTAAATCAAATTAAATTAAATTAAATTAAATTAAATTAAATTAAATTAAATTAAATTAAATTAAATTAAATTAAATTAAATTAAATTAAATTAAATTAAATTAAATTAAATTAAATTAAATTAAATTAAATTAAATTAAATTAAATTAAATTAAATTAAATTAAATTAAATTAAATTAAATTAAATTAAATTAAATTAAATTAAATTAAATTAAATTAAATTAAATTAAATTAAATTAAATTAAATTAAATTAAATTAAATTAAGTTAAATTAAATTAAATTAAATTAAATTAAATTAAATTAAATTAAATTAAATTAAATTAAATTAAATTAAATTAAATTAAATTAAATTAAATTAAATTAAATTAAATTAAATTAAATTAAATTAAATTAAATTAATTAAAGGACAGAAGTCCTGTGTCCTGTCCTGTGGTCAATGAAGAAACCGTCCTAATATACCCATTCAAAGACCAATACCGTTTTGCGTGTACCCCTTTTTTACCACTTACATACATATGTACATTTGATAGCTCATGTCAAATGGGAATAAAACGGTTAAGTTGTATAACAAACTTATAAAATGTCAGTGCACGCGCTGCTGCTTACTCTCCAGAGATAAGATAAGAACATGAGAACCAATACGCAGAAATGCGTTAAGACAACGTTCTAATATTATCGGGTCTACTTGGCGAATAGGCTCAAACAAGTAATTTAGCTGTAAAAGTGCTGTGTCGCTTTATATATGTATACCTACTATCGCTATAAGTCATTGACTTTGATTAATTGGCCAAATTGCCATAATTTGAATCCTTACGAATAGCCAACACATAAATGATAACAAAATTGATTTCCTATGTTACAATGTGATTAGTGAACTCTGAAGGCGCTTCTGCACCAGCAGCAGCCTCATAGTCTAATTTCAACTTTTCGAAACATCAAAGTACTTAGTGCTCATGGCATTACTCAACTAAGAAAACATTTAATTTATTTCTAACATTAACCAACAACAATGCGCTAATTCACACCTTAAATCGAAGGTAAATAAAAACAAGAGCGATAACAAATTCGTAAAAGGCGGCATAAAAACAGCAAACAAAAATAAACAATAGCTTTTTCGATTTATTTATACTTTTTTAGGTGTTTCACTCAACAATAAAAAGCACTTAATTTGACGTGCGCTGCCGTTTTGCCTGCGGTGCACTAAACACCTAGACAGACGATGCGTAAATGCGCATTAAGCAACTTGAATGGAATAGCAACAGCTGAGAGGTAGCACAAGAGTTTTTTGTTTTTAAATTATTATGAGGTTAGTTAAACAGTCAAAAAAATGGTGAAAATTGAAGCGGAAGTATACGTTTGCTAAATTATTTAATTCAGCTACTATTGCCTGTTAGTGTTTAACTTGTATGGTAGTAAATCGTGATTAGCGCTGTGGCCTATCTATACTTTAATACAGCTATTTCTTTTCATATTATTTCTGCATACTTCTTTTATTACCGATAGTATCTTTAGATGTTATTGTTGGCTGAGATTATTAGCAAAAACGTATTAAAACATTTTTTTTTTGGAAACACTATTTTATCCGTTTAGAAAAATCTTTCATATAGTATGTATGTATATATCATTTCTTAGTTCTTGAGTTAATTAAAAAAAAACTGCCTCCACCTCCTACACACTTATTAGCCCAACCTCGTCTTTATTACGCTCATACAAAAAGAAAGTGCCAATGTCAACGAAATTTATTCGTCAAACGTCACTAGAAAGAAATAGATACGAATGAGAGTTCTCTAAAAAGGGAAAGCAAAGCAAGGTAATTTGGTAATTTGGCTGGCGCTACGCCACACTTGACACAATTTCGGCACACAGAATTTTTGGTGACCGCGAAATAAAAAACAAAACGAAAAAAATAAAAAAAAAAAAACAAAAGCACACGTAAAGTAGTCAAAGAGAAACAGCAAAGAAAGAAATTCCTGAAACCCATTCACATAGAAGACAAACTCACACATCTTACACGCTTCACATTTTTTATGTTTTGGCAAATTTTTATTTTGTTGTGGGTGCCATGACAAAATCCCAAGTGGCAAAATCCCAAGTAAGAAATTGGGATTATGACACACCCCCTGCAGTGTCATAATCCCAATTTTTTTACTTGGGACTTTGACACTGTAGACTGGGTGTCATAATCCCAATTGGGTTTTTGACACCTTTGAGCTGAAAAATTAGAAGGACATCACCGTGGCGGTAGCCACGGCTATGGCACACACCCGCAGTTGGAATGGCGTAGCCCAGGGTTATTTTTTGAAGCGCGGCCGAAGGCCGCCTACGCCGAAAGGTGTTCTGCACATAAAAAACGTGGATCGGGCCTCCGTAACAATAATCCGAAGGGGGAAAATCAATATTTTGTTTCTGTGAAAAGTTATTAGTGAAAAACCGAAAATTGGGATTTTGTCTCATTTTTATTTGGGATTATGACACCCAGTCTACAGTGTCAAAGTCCAAAGTAAAAAAATTGGGATTATGACACTGCAGGGGGTGTGTCATAATCCCAATTTTTTTACTTGGGATTTTGCCACTTGGGGCTATGACATGTCACCTTTGTTGTGTGTGTACGCCGCCCTTATGAGCTTTTAAAAATAGTGTTCGTATTGCGTTATTTGTTTCGTTTTTTTTTTTTGTTAAAGAGCAAGGTAGAATTGAAAAAAAAAAAAAAAATAGAACAAATTTAGCGAATAAATTTAGCATGAAATCGAAACATAAAAAAGAAAAAAAAAATCGTACTTCAGAGCTGCAGCAGCGGCAACTATATTTAAATCAGCCATGAGATTAGTGTGGCAAATTGTTTGAGGGTATGTATGTAGGTAGGTACTCGCTCTAGCACTGGGTAATTGCGCCGATTTTAGTGCGCTGTTACCGTGACTTGTGTAAAGAATAACTTTGCGTTTCACCAGATAAATCACCTCCTAGCACTATTTAAGTCAGTTAGCGACTAACTAAAGCTAAACGATACAGTTTGTAATAATTCCAAGTAAGAAAAATTTTTTTTTACCTCAAACTTTATTGCAAAAAGTCCAATTTTTGGTGTTCCGCAAGCACTTCACCATTATTTTAATTTTTTTTAGTTCTCTTTCATCTTTAAAATATAATGAAAAAATATCAACATTCCCGAAAATGCCATTTTCAGTGCTTTCCGCCAGTGATGCCACTATCTGTGCCAGCGCAATCACGTAACTTGGCCACACTCACCACAGTTTCGAAAAATCGAAATAAACGTGAGGTAGTTTTGAAAAACGCTACCGGTTATATATAACTTCAACACAATTAACTTGTCACTTTAACCCGAATTCTGTTCTCATTAGCCATTGCTTTCTTTGCATCTTTCATAAATGATCGTGTACTCTCGTTCTGCGTGAATGTATTTTCGTACACACATAAGGAGCCGATTTGGCTCTCAGCCATTTATGAAAATTGTTGTTGGATAGCGGCTTGTCTTTAATTGTCGCTGACTAAGCATCTAGCTAAGCGCAAGGTCGTTCAACCGTTTAAAAATATTTCGCGCATAGTGCCACCTTTAATGCCGCTACAAAGAATGTTGGGGAATGCTTTGGAATGCTATTAGTAATTAAGACAAGATTAATTATAGAAAATAATTTAAGTAGGTACACATTGCCTTGTTGATTGATTAATATTTGATCTGTCATATTGACAGGTGTTTTAAGATATTTGGGGACTTTAGCTCATTACACTTGACAGCATACTTTTCACAATGGAAGAGGCTATGGCGAATTGGTGAATTTGTTTTAAAAATTAAAATTTAAAATTTTATTTTTTATAAATAAGCATTTTCTGACTCATAACATTTTATATTTTGGAACGATTTCCGTCACATCTTACCAAATGTTTTTTGTTAGAAACTCATTTCGAGCTATGCCATCTTCAGTGTCGCTAATCATAGGTTTTATCAATTTTTTCTGACATTTCCGAAATCTCAATTTAACGACCCCGACTAGTCACGTAGACTTGAGTAAGGACGGAACCAAATTGAATACCTCCCTTTGTGGGTTTGTGTGGAAATAATACGCACAAGTGGGGGAAAGGACGAAAATATTAAGGGGTGTCATGACAAAATCCCAAGTGGCAAAATCCCAAGTAAAAAAATTGGGATTATGACACACCCCCTGCAGTGTCATAATCCCAATTTTTTTACTTGGGAATATGACGCTGCAGTGGAGTGTCATACTCCCAATTGGGTCTTTGACACCTTTGAGCTGAAAAATTAGAAGGACATCACCGTGGCGGTAGCCACGGCTATGGCACACACCCGGAGTTGGAATGGCGTAGCCCAGGGTTATTTTTTGAAGCGCGGCCGAAGGCCGCCTACGCGGAAAGGTGTTCTGCACATAAAAAACGTGGATCGGGCCTCCGTAACAATAATCCGAAGGGGGAAAATCAATATTTTGTTTCTGTGAAAAGTTATTAGTGAAAAACCGAAAATTGGGATTTTGTCTCATTTTTATTTGGGATTATGACACCCAGTCTACAGTGTCAAAGTCCCAAGTAAAAAAATTGGGATTATGACACTGCAAGAGAGTGTCATAATCCCAATTTTTTTACTTGGGATTTTGCCACTTGGGGCTATGACATGTCACCTTGCCTATACAAACTTGATTTGACAGGCGTGACATATCTGAAATTGTTCATGGTAGAGATTCGGAAATTATTATAGATAGACACGCGATATTAATAGCATACTCACGGAAAAAATGGGAGTATAGGAAAAGAGGGCGCGGCACTTCCCAACGAACTGAATTTTTTAGACTGAATATCTAAGGGTTAAAACTCGAAAACTTACAAGTGGCCCTTATATAAAAATTAGATCAAAATATACTTAAAAATTTTAGCATATGAGCCTGCGTTTTTCATTCATTTCATTCAATTAACATTCAATTGTTGCATAGTGTAATTATTTTAAATGCACCTCCTTTAAGTGAGTGCGTAGGATCCTTAAACGTAACGCAGAAACCACTGTAATGTAAATTCATTTAAATTATGTCTGATTAAGCGATATAATATATGTGAACGCTCTGCTGCCGGAAACCCCGGAAACCTATGCATGTGTAAGTAAGAACTTTATGAACTTACAAAGTGGAACACTTCAACGAAAGGAAAGCCATAGCGACGGCATTTTAAACGAATCAGCAACACAACTCTTAATTACATAATTGAAGACGCCAACTATAAAGTTGAATAATGTTGTAACTTAAAACGTTTAATGGGCAAGGGTTGGAAAGGTTGGAGATGCAGTGATGTATATGTACTTTGTTAAATTGCTTTTCTTATACGAAATAATTTTATAAAAAAGAGGAAGATGGAACATATTTTCATCCTTTTAACTTTTCATGGAAGTATCTTTCTAGTAAATCTGACTTAACGAGTGTTCCACATCTCCACATGGGACGACAGGAGCTATCTTTTGCACTGTCCTTACAAGCATGCCTCCGCTGTGGAAATTGAAAGTGTCCTAGGACTCTGAATGGAAGACATTGATGAGTCAATTTTACCAAGCGCGTCTGCCTGTTAAAATTAGGGATGTTAAGGAAGTAGGCGTGCCGGTATCGAATTTGTAGAAGGCCAATAGGCGAAGCAAATACTTTTTCGTCTAAGCATAAAAGGCGAATATTCCATTTTATTCCTCAATCGATTTTGGAATTTATAATTATCTTTTTGCGAATTTAAATGTTTTCTTCGGAATTTCAAATTTATTTAAGAATTATAATTTTTTTTTTGGAATTTAACACTTTTTTTGGAATTTCTATTTTTTTGGGGGTTTCAATTTGTTTTAGAATTTTTTTAAAACTTTGAATTTTTTTGGAACTAACATTTTTTTCGAATATCGAACTTTTTTTTGGAATGTGAACTTTTCTTGAACCTAAGAATTTTTTTTTTGGAATGTTGCAATTTTTTCGGAATTCTAATCTTTTTTTGGAGTTTGGAATTTTTTTTCACATTGACTTTTTTTGGAAATTCGATTTTTTTTGTTAAAATTTTGAATTCGACTGCTGAGCGCAAATCACCCTATTTAAAAATATTTTTCAAAACCGCCCCGGTTCAGAATACGGCTGAAGAACGTCCTATTTTAAAAATTTTTTCAATAACGCCCTATTTAAAGATTAGATTCAAAACTGCCCTACCCAGCTTAAAATGTATGAAGTTTTTGTTCAGATTTTGCGTTTTTGAAACTCATTTTAAACAAATTTGAGATATTGCGTTCTTCGAGAAAATTCTTGGGTAGTCCGGTTTTTTTTAATATTTTGAAATAAGGCGATTTTCCACTTAGCATTCAAATTGTTTTTAAGAAATAAATTTTATTTGTTTTTAATGTTTTTTTTTGATTTGAACTTTTTTTTTTTTTGGAGATTTGAACTGTTTTTGTGAATTGAATTTTATTGGAATTTTAAACTTTTTTTTTTTTTTTGAAGTTTTGCATTTTTTTTTTGGAATGTTAGATTTTGTTTGGATGTTTTTTTAGTTTTTCAATTTTTTTGGAGTTTTGAAATTTTTTGGTATTCAGACTTTTTTTTTGGAATTTTTTGGAATCTTTAATTTTTTTTTGGAGTTTTGAACTTTTTTGGTATTTAGAATTTTTTTTGGAATATGGATTTTCTTGTTTTTGTTTTTGAAATTTGCATTTTTTCTTACTTTTCTTTGGAATTTCGAAGAAGCCAACCTTAAACGCTAAGGGACATTTATTCTCATGTTCTCTGACTAGCTTGTTCTTACTTTAATAGTTAACAAACTGTTTACCTCACCAAGATTTTTCAGTTGTTGATTATATTTATCGTAAATCGCAATATAATATTTGTCCCTCACATTTTCTAATACATATACATACATACATACATATGTATTCTGTAAGTAATTATTTAATCGGATAATAGTTGCTTAATGTACCAAATATATACGAGCTCTCCAATAGATTGATAAGACGATTAAAAGATTTATGAAATGAAAATACATAAATACACAGACATACATACATATATATGTAATTTAACATAAAGATATGTAATTGAAGCGGCTCTTAAAATAAAATGCCAAAAAAAAAAAAAAGAAATCATGAGATAAAATTTACAATCCGCGACATTCCCAAATGTCACACGGTGATTATAACAAATCAAATACAATTCTGCCGACTACGTAAGCACTGCGTAGGCCGCAAATCCGTTTAATTTAGTTTCAAAATGCTAACAAAATATGCGATTTTTATGGTTTAGTTTTTGTACATTTTTGTGTCCACACATTTGTGCACTGATACAGGCGTTTATATATATATATTTATAAGAAAGATGTGAGGCCTATAAATTTTGTACTATTTAACGATTTTCATTAAGCTAAAATTACTTGAACAAATTCAGTGGCTGGAACACCAAACACGAGAGGCGGCACACAAATACAGGGTGGCTGATGAATATGGCGACTTACTTTTAGGTTATAATCGTATGGGTTCGGTGATAAAAACTCCTACCTCTCCCATGTACCAGTTCACTGAACTTTCCCTATATCAAAATTTGGCTCAAAATGAGTTTAAAAAAATATATTGAATTTTCTTGGAAAAGGGCGTTGTTGGAAAAATTATAAAAATGGCATTGTTGAAAAAAAATCCCAAAAATTATTTATAATTTCGCTGCTAGATCCAATTTATTTTGCTTGCTTGGAAAAAAATCGAGAGCAAGAAAAAAAAATTAAGCTAGCAGATAAAATTATAAGCGACCACAATTTTATTGCTGTTTTGGAAGCGACAAGTACACATTTAATTTTTTAACAATTTTTATACTAAATAATTTTATATAATAATTTGAGTTTTTTTTATTCACAAGTCGCTAAGTGCTTACGAATAAAAAAACGGCTTTTATGTGCTAAAGATGACGGGTATTACTATGAAACGGCGAAATTGAGATAATATTTGTCATTTGGTTCCAGGTGGAGATCAATTATTGTGCAGTTTACTTTCTAAATTCTTAAATAGGAAAGTTTAAAAGAGAGAGCGAGAATCTAATAAGCACACAAAGAGAGAAATAGAGAGAAGTAAGTTCAAAAAGTTGTTCAAGCCAATATTCCGGTTAAAAGAGATTTGTGTATATTTTTCCTTCTAACAAAAAAAAATTGCTTGACAGCCTAAACAACAGCCACCCTGTATATATGAATATTCATATGTAAATCGGTATGTGTCACTTGACCTAAAAATGTGGCGCTACGAAAAATGGAACTGTTATACAATCTTAATTTACATACATACATACTTATGCGCTCAATAAGCGCTCGACATTTGCACATGAGCTAATAAACATTTATATATGAAAAGATAAAAATAAAAGCAAAAAAACATGTGTAGCCCAGCTGTGTAAGTGGTCAGCCGGTTTATCTGTCTGCCGAGTGTATCAAGCCCACGCGCGTCTAGCTGTTTGTAACAAAAATACCCAAGAAAATTACAAAAAAAAAAACTTTCTTTGTGCGCAAAGTCCATGTGAAGTTAACAGATTTTTATTGATACATATATATGTATATATTGTTGTTGTTGTTTTGTCATCAGCTGTTTGCCACACATGTCTGCTCATTGTTTGTTCACAAAGCATACGACGACTGAGATACATAATAAATTAATTAATTAAGTAGCTAATTATTAATTCAAAGGCCGAATGTGCACCGAGACGCCAACATACATACATACATACATACATTTCTAACTATATCAACATATCTACGCATCCATCAGATACACATGCATACATAATACCATATGATAATATTATCCGATAACTAATCGTCGACTTGTACGCTTCTGGCATTCCATCGTTGTTTCGCTTTCAGCGTTTTGGTTTAAAGCTTTTGTGGGTCGTTTGCAATGTGGGAGCTTATGTTCATAACTTATAATAAATTAATGAAATATTTCTTACAATCATATTAACATACATACATGCATACATACATCTGTATTTAGATTTTATTTTAACTGCAGTCTCAATTTCTTGCCATACCTTTTTATCCGACACCCGTTTGAGCGGAACTCATTCTAGCTAATTATTTAGCTTCTTAACTTCACTGGCTTACGTAGGCAAGTAATAGATATGCATATACGAGGGCAGCTTGAAAAGGCTGTGAATTTTTAATTAAAAAAATAAAAGAAGTTCGCTGTTGTTACTCAAAAAATTTGTTGTTTTTTAAATTTACTTTCGGTTGGAAAAATAGCTCAGATCAAATTAGACGTCGTAAAACACCTTTCCGATCTTCTCACACTATTGCACTTGAGTTCGTTGTTGAGCAATGTTTGCAAATTCAAAACTTCTCAAACTTATCAAACAACTCTCGTATGTATGCCGCCCAAACAATGTTTACATACTACATATTTTCTGTATTTTATCTTTTGTTTTCCGTTTGAATGATTACATTTTTGTTGAAAAATGTGGTTTACAAAATTTGAATAATTTTCTGCTGTCTTAGCCGGTTCTACGTACCGGAATGACTCGGGGTTTCCCCGACCAAGGGCTGTTATTTCACTACCCCCCTGCCTAAACCGTCAGTTATCCTCCCCCCAATAATGTCATCCTCCGAGCAGCTCCTTGCAGCGGGACTGCTCAAGACTCTCCTGCTCCGGGCTGGTATTGAATCCAACCCCGGACCTAGAGAATGGATCTGCTGTGTATGCTGGAAGAAAATTTATGTGAAACGTTCACATTCGGTACAGTGCTCTAACTGTAGCAGATGGTTGCATCTAACTAGTTGCTCCGGACTAAATCATTCTACTCATAGACCCGCTAGTTTTTATAAAACTTTTGTGGCCCCTTGCTGTTCACGTCCTATGACGTCCAGTGGCCGTCGTCGATCAAGTATCGCTCCGCCACATATGTCTGACTCTGTCACATCAGTCTCCACGACTAGCACTAACAATGCACATCAGCAAGTAGACCTTTCGAGCGGCCGCTCACGCCCACAGGCGTCAACATCTCACACAGCAGCTCACAGCTACTCCCTACGTAGCACTTCCCAAGTGGATTTGAGCAATGCTGAGCGTCCGCTCTCTCCCACCCCCTCGGTCAGCCCCTCTTCTTCCAGCATTAGCACGAGTATAAGCCACAACCATCAGCTCCTGGTCCCTTATACTACGTGCACTGTTTGTCGGTTAAGATTATATACGCCGTTGGCATCAGTCAAGTGCAATACCTGCCTTGGCCTGTGTCACCTGCTCATATGCTCTGGACTCGCGAACAGGAACCTATGGACTGATACGTACGTTGCGCCATGCTGTCGAGCTACGCAACCTTCAACGTCGTCCGACTCGCCTCTACCTTCTGGTAACGCGATTCCTTCGACTTCAAGATTGCGCCGTAGTGCGCGACCCAGCCTATTACCACCTAGGCATACGCACCAGTCCTTGACCCCCAGCATCAACTCTGCTCCCCCTACACACTTCGGTATCCTGCAATTTAATTGCAACGGCCTAACTGGCAAAATTGTTGAAGTGACAAATTTAATGAAGCGACTGAACATCAAGATCGCGGCGATTCAGGAGACAAAGTTAGGTGGAAGGTCGTCTCTTTTGACCTGCAACGGGTACAATGTACACCGTTGTGACCGTGCGAGAGGGCTTGGGGGTGGTCTGGCATTCATCACGCATCAATCTGTGCAGTATCGTCTATTTGAGCCTGACATCGACCCGAGGGACACCACCTTAGAACGTCAAGGTATGGTTGTCCGGTCAGGCGATGTCGACCTTGAAATCATAAACATTTACGTACCTCCTGTCACCTGTTGTCCCAGGGATTACCACCCTGACATTCGTGCGTTACTCAGGGGCGAGAACCGCGTCATCCTTGGTGACTTCAACGCACACCACGACCTGTGGCACTCCAGCCTGCAGGCCGATGGTAGGGGACAGGAGCTGGCTGACCAAATAGATGATTCGACGTTCTGCACGGTAAATGGGGATGCCCCCACTAGAGTGGCGGTAAACTGCTCTAGCTCGCCTGACATCACCATAGTCAGCGCTGGACTAATAAACTGCGTTGACTGGCGACCGATGCTGACGCTTGCTTCAGACCACCTACCCATAGTGCTCTCTATCGATCGCCCCACCGACTTTGTCACCGCTGAGAAACGCACTTACACTAACTTCAATAAAGCCGACTGGGAGGGTTTTCTCAACACCACAGAGAGCGCCTTCGCTGCTCTTCCTACCCCGTCTGACGTACGAGAAGGGGAAAAGGCGTTTCGTATGGCCCTAATTTCAGCCTCCCACCAACACATTCCGTCAGGTAGAATAAAGGAAGTGCGTCCATTCTTCCCCGCAGAGGCAGCGGCCCTGGCAAATGAACGTGACCATATTAGACGCCTTGACCCTACGGATCCTCAAATACGGGATCTTAATGCGGAAATCAGACGCTTAGTAGATCAACACAAACGCGCTAAGTGGGAGGAGCACCTAAGGTCTTGCAACCTCTCGGCTGGAGTTGGCAAACTATGGTCGACGGTAAAATCTTTGTCCAACCCGACTAAACCTAACGACAAAATATCCATCGCCTTCGGTGATAAGGTTCAGTCGAAGCCAAAAAGATGCGCGAGCGCCTTCTGCCGACAATTTGTAATGCATCCTACGTTGAACAAAGATATTCGCCGAGCCACCAGGGAAGCGCACAAACACAAAAACAGCGATGCGCCCATTGCCATCTCCACAACAGAAGTTCATGAGGCTATTCGGAGATCCAAGAACACCAAATATATCGGCCCCGATGGCATTTCCATGCTGATGCTGAAACACCTCGGCGACGAAGGCATAAGATACCTCACACAAATTTTCAACCTTTCCCTTTCCACCTTTGTTATTCCTGAAAGATGGAAACAAGCAAAGGTGGTCCCACTACTAAAGCCTGGCAAGCCAGCTGCCGTAGGGGAGTCATATCGCCCGATATCTCTCCTCTCGCCAGTAGTGAAAGTGTTGGAATCCACCTTGTTGCCGTACTTCACCGCAAACCTGCGGCTCGCCGAACATCAGCATGGATTTCGCAAAAATCACAGCACCACCACCGCGCTGAACGCCATAACCACTCAGATAGGGGACGGACTAAACCAAAAGCGTCCAAACCACAGGACAGTGCTAGTTGCGCTTGACTTGGCCAAAGCTTTTGATACGGTCAACCATGCGCAACTAATGAAAGACCTTGAAGATTCGTCCCTTCCTCCCTGTCTTAAACGTTGGACTGCAAACTATATGAGTGGTCGTCAATCGTCGGTTGAGTTCAGAGGCGCAAGATCAAAACCCAGAATAGTTAAACAGGGGGTGCCACAGGGTGGTGTCCTATCCCCGTTCCTGTTCAACTATTATATATCGAAACTTCCCCCCCCACCAGAGGGTGTCTCGATCGTCTCCTACGCCGACGACTGTACGATTCTGGCAACAGGCCCCTCCGTAGAAGAACTCTGCTCTCGAATTAACTCATACCTCCCAGCCGTGTCCGAATTCTTCGCCGGGAGAAACCTGGCATTGTCACCGAATAAGTCCTCGGCCACCCTATTTACGACGTGGACAACGCAAGTGAACATGGAATTAGACGTCTACGTTGATAGTGTCAAGCTACCAACTGTCTCACACCCCAAAATCTTAGGGGTGACGTTTGATAACATGTTCAAATACGGCGCTCATGTAACCGCAATTGCCAATAAAGTCCAAAGCCGTAACAAAATCCTCAAGTCCCTAGCTGGCAGCACTTGGGGTAAAGACAAAGAAACGTTACTAGCTACATATAAAGCAATTGGCCAGCCGGTACTGAGCTACGCGACGCCTATATGGTCGCCGGGGCTAGCTGACACACACTGGACGAGGCTACAGGTCTGCCAAAACACCGCCCTTCGTACCGCCACTGGGTGTCTTCTTATGTCTCCTGAGCATCACTTACATAATGAAGCGAAAATGCTCGCCGTTAAAGAGCATAGCGAGATGTTGACCAGGCAATTCCTGTTCAACTGTTGCAAACCGCAGCATCCGAACGGACGCCTGATCAACGAGGATCCGCCCCCCAGGAGCATAAGGAGCCATCTACGCAAACACTACGATGAGATCCGGCACCTGATTTCCACGCCGTTTGATCCTAAGGTGCACCGGCAGGCCCTCACCCTCATCCACACAAATTCGGTAAATTCCTATGTTGGCTCTCTCCCGGTGAACGCCGTTCTTCAGGCAACAACACCACCCGTTGCCGAAGAGGAGCGCGAGCTGCCTAGGGAGACTAGGGTGATGCTGGCCCAACTCCGGTCTGGATACTGTAATAGGTTAAACTCTTACCTATCCAGACTGAACCCCGACTTGCCTAATGTCTGTCCGGCATGCGGCTTGTCCCCCCATACTACTAACCATCTTTTTGTCTGCTCATCCGAGCCTACTCTTCTAACACCCATATCCCTCTGGTCCTCCCCTGTTGAAGCCGCTAGGTTTTTAGGACTTCCGTTAGAAGAGTTCGATGACAATATTGGGTAAGGTTGATACTGACTACCTAGGCAGGGCAAAGTAGTGTTAAAACAACAACAACAACAAATATTTGAGAAGGCGGTTCGTAATCCATTGAAATATGTTAAATATTTTTCAAATTCAGCCACGTTTCACGGTTTAAAAGATTCTTATAAATTTCATATTATAACCGTGTGAATTTACCTGAGCTTTTTCTAAGCTTAATTGCTCTACGTATTTAGTACATATTAATTGAGCAATATTTATAACTCAAGATGAAGCCTAAGAAAAGACGATCATGCCCTCTTATTGGGTATTAATCGACCATTTATCATTGCCATATTTCCAAAGAAGGGGTTTTCCCCATTATACTAAGTCAATGCCTGTTTTGAGCCCACAAATAATATCAAAAATAAAATAAACTAAATTAAATTAAATTAAATTAAATTAAA
Source organism: Sphenella marginata (assembly GCA_951509765.1). Taxonomy (NCBI): domain Eukaryota; kingdom Metazoa; phylum Arthropoda; class Insecta; order Diptera; family Tephritidae; genus Sphenella; species Sphenella marginata. The sequence continues at coordinate 16,455,917 of OX608082.1, forward strand.
TTAAATTAAATTAAATTAAATTAAATTAAATTAAATTAAATTAAATTAAATTAAATTAAATTAAATTAAATTAAATTAAATTAAATTAAATTAAATTAAATTAAATTAAATTAAATTAAATTAAATTAAATTAAATTAAATTAAATTAAATTAAATTAAATTAAATTAAATTAAATTAAATTAAATTAAATTAAATTAAATTAAATTAAATTAAATTAAATTAAATTAAATTAAATTAAATTAAATTAAATTAAATTAAATTCAAATAACATAAAATATATAACCCACATAGCTTCAAATTATTTAAATATTTTCAATGCCACTTCTTGCTTTGTCGTGCAGTATCTCTTATAAGTTTACCAAATATTAAATTAAATTAATAATAATAAATAAATTTTTCTGTTGACATTTAAAGTGCAGCAAATGGTTTTGGGCCAGACAAACTATCAATTTCAAACGTCAACTGCCATCAGTCCAAGTAACACATTTATCTAACAATATTTTCAAGTAACAAATTTTTAGCAAATTTCCGTTAATTATCTTAACGTAATCGATTAGTCACCTTAAAATTGTTTACTCACTCAAGAAAATTGACAGGCTGACAGGCGAGACCAGCCGCAAGAGCCAGAGGCAGCCACTTCATAAGGCGAATGAAGTGAGGCGAGTTACGAACGTATTAAAATATTTGAAATGAAAACGGGGGTGCAGCGTGAGGGGGGCGGCTGGCTGGGTTTTTGGTTGCAAATTTAGTTAGCTAAGGTGTGCCACACCCACAACTGCAGGCGAGTACATTTGTGCAACTGCCGCTGGCTTAACTGTTAACACCTGCCTCATTAAATTGTAATAGAAGAAAAATTAAAATGAAATAAACAACAATTGAAGTCATTTGTTGTAAAATTGTTATAATTTGGAAATCAATGAGATTTGAAGCGTAGTTGTTGTTATTGTTGTTGCCGCATATACAGTTGTTATGTTGCAAGCAACTAACGGCACCAGCATTATTGCTACAACAACACAAAGTTGCATGTAATAGGTTTTATTTGATTGTTGTTGTTTTTGTAAAAGCTTAATAGCAACATGAATCATGAGCGCTGCGCAACGAAAAGCAACAACAACAACAAATAATACACGAATTAATAGCCACATTGTACACTATGGGGTTGGTTGCCACTGGTTGGTAGCCTTACCTTGTTGTTTTTGGATTGGTGTTGTTTTTTTTTTTGTACCGTTAACCATTGACTGCTTATTTTTGATTGCTTGCTGACTGTTGGCTGCTTGTTGATTAGCGATTAGTTGCGCTCAACTGTAAAAAATAAATTACTACCAAATTGGCAATAACAAAATTACAAACAATTGCACGTCTTATTAACACGTTTAAGGCCAAACATTTTATTTGGTATTCAAAAAAAAAATACAAAAAAAATACCACTCCTCCCTTCTAGTTTCAATAGTTTGTTTGTTTCAAAGCAATAAGTTAACCTAGTTTGTGTGAGACCTCCTTCCAACAGAAAAAAAAAAATAAAAATTAAAAAAAGATCTACGGCTATATATGCACACTGTGGAATCACACCAGCTGGGTATACAATTGAAAATAAATCGCTCGATTGCTAAAAAAAAAGATGGCTATTAAGGTGCACCGAAAGAACTCTTATGTGTCTCATTTATTATTTTATACATTCTGTAGCTCTCAAAGGCACATTTTTTTCGTAAGCACTTAGCGACTTGTGAATAAAAAACGCAATATGAATTTTTTTAATTTGCTTTGAGTATCCCTAAGGGGATGTGCTCGAGTGTCCAAAAAATCGATTACTCGATAGTCGACTTTTTTATGTTTAAAAATTAACCGATTTTTCAAAGATTTCTGCTTAAATAAAATAATCGAACATTGTTGATGAATCAATTTTTATAGGGGAACTGCTAATTTGGTGTATTGGTGAAAATTTAAATTGAACAACTACATAAATCAAGTAAAAATCATTTAAGATATTCGTTTAGAAAAATAAACAAAATAGAACGGAAATAATTTGGTGATTAAACTATAAAATAAGGTAAATGGATTTCAATTGTTAATTTGTATAACAAATTAAAAAAAAAAAAAAATTGAGAGTAAATGGAAAATGCAAAAAATCGACAATTAAACAAAATAATGGTTTCAAATAAAAATCGATTGTTTATTCAGAGTGTTTCTATTTCGTTGTCAACCACTGTAAATGCACATCCGCAGCTGTTCCGAAAAAAAAGTCCATACAACTAAATACACACATTCGCTACTCAAGCAACCGCAATTCCTCCACTACTTGGTTCATTTTCAATTGACTCCCAGTGCGCTGTTAAACTCCGCAAGCTTTTTATTTCTTTTGTTCTTTGTTTTTGTGCTCCTCTTTTCTTATTTAACTTAACGACTGCTGCCGTAGATGGTAGATGTGCATACATACATACATATGTAGCGAGGTTAGCCTAGGTTATGGTTACAGTACGCTAAGTCAAACACATGCCAAAAATCCGACAACAACAAACAAACAATCGAACGCGCTCGTATTGGCGTTAAGTCGTATAATGATGAAATGGACGGGGGCACGGGAGCGTGGGCGTAGGGTTGACTCGACTGGTTGGCTAAAGTGGTTTGAGGCTATCGGCCAGCTGCGATCAGCTGTTGTGGCGCGCAAACAAACAAGTCAAATAGCACCGAAAATGCTCGAAAACGAAACAACAACCAAAATAAACAAATTTAAACGCTTACGAACGAGCGAATGTACAACCATACATAGATACATAGTACATAGGTAGGGGGTGCTGTGCGATATAAATATGTTTGTATGTGGTTAAGTAATTGCTGGTAATCACTTGAGAGCGAGTGTCCAATTTGCTCGTCTTACCTGATCGCAAGAGGCGTGTGCTTGTGCAAAAAAACTATCAGCTGTAGGAAAGGCAAAAAACACTCGCTCATTTGTGTCTACTACAACTACAATAATACTCAAGTTGAATACCGTTAATCCAACTATGAATGGCAAAGAAACTTATCAATTGAATTTTTCGGTTTTTTTCTTTATTTCACATTTTTTTTCGATTTCATTACCGTACAATTATTTTATTATTTCTACTTGGTAGTGAACTTTTATTATAGCCTTTGCAGCTATTCTTGCTCTCATTTGTATCGAACGAAAAGAGTGCAGCCTGGCGAGGTATACAGCTGAAAAAGCCAAACAATGAGCTATTAATTGTAGATAATTTTCTTGAATTTTCTGCTGGTTAGTAAACTCCTTATAAATTTAAATATTACATGTAAAAATGTCTAAGTTTGTATTTTACCCAAAAATAAATACTCAGAAAGAGCTGCAGAACGCGATTTAGTCGGGTATACTCTTTACTACAGTCAGTTGGTTAGTTTTTTTTCTTTTTTTTTTTTTTGTATAATAATTTTATTTTATTTTATGTTATTTTATTTTATTTTATTTTATTTTATTTTATTTTATTTTATTTTATTTTATTTTATTTTATTTTATTTTTTTTTCATTTTATTTTATTTTATTTTATTTAATTTTTTTTTTTTTTTTTTTTATTTCATTTAATTTTATGTTATTTTATTTTATTTTATTTTATTTTATTTTATTTTATTTTAATTTATTTTATTTTATTTTATTTTATTTTATTTTATTTTATTTTATTTTATTTTATTTTATTTTATTTTATTTAATTTTATGTTATTTTATTTTATTTTATTTTATTTTATTTTATTTCATTTTATTTTTTTTTTTATTTCATTTTATTTTAATTTCCTTTATTTTATTTCACTTCATTTAATTTCCTTAAATTGTACTGAAAACCCATCTCAACACCTAAATAAATACAATTTTCATCATACAAATTAATTTTTCCATCCTGTAGTAAACTGTTGTATGTATGTGTGTATATTCATTCGCAAAAATATAAAGCGTGTTTCACTTAGAGTCACTATAACATTTTCTTCGATCACTACTGTTAAACATTTCCTGTGCCGAAGCCTCTTTACTTTGTCGAAGTCACATCCAGTTATAAATAATGTACCTACAGCAGCCGTCAACATATGTAAAAAAAAATCGCTGTCTATAACATTCCATGCAATAAAAAAACTCACCAGTTTCTAGACTAGTTCCAAAACCAAAAACCAGAAGTTTCAAAAAATTCACAAAAATCTATAACGAATCTAAACAAAAATGAAATATGCTCCGAATGCAACACCATAACAGAATTCCATTTCAATATGCCACAAATTGTCTATTCAACCGTAAGAATATTTATTGATGCCTGCAAGCTACAAAATCTCATACGAAAGTGTCTGTTAACAAGGGAAAGTACAGCAAAGTCCGAACTCCACACTCCACACACTAAATTTGAAAGCAACAACTTCATGCATAAACGCCTGCATTTGGAAAAATATTGAAGGAAAAGCAATAAAATTTGCATGACTAGAGTGAAGCTACATGTGCACATACATACTTGATGATATGGAGCTGCATGTTTTAGCCCTTGAGCTCTGGAAATTTTGTAACCGCATAATCTTATTGCGTGCTACAGCTGTTCACTTCCGTTTTGCTGTTTCGTGTGGCAATTTTTAGCCAAGAGCGAACTGTTATTGCACCTTAACTTATGTTGTTGTTGTTATTGTTGTTAGTTTTGTTGTTCTTTGAGTTGATGCGTTTTCGTCTGCTTGAGTGACTCTCGGTATGCCAATGCATTTCTGACTTTTGGACAGACTAAGTTGCTGATATATTGAAATATATTTAGACTGTTTATGTATGCTGATATGGGTTTTATCTAGGAGGAGCGATATTTTCAAACCATATCTATCTTGTTGATGGTTTACTGGTATCATCGATGTCAAGAGATTGGCTGTTGAGGTGTAGAAGAGTGTTACTACTAGAAGTAATTGTCGTTGTTGTTGTTAGAACAGTACTGAGATTTGTCTAATATTTAGCATAGTCACGTTTAGTCTGAGCCAAGGTTAAACACTTTGTTCGAACTCGAGAATGAATGGTTCGCGTCTCTACTGGAAGTTCGCGTTTCACGATAAAAATATTATACGCCCTTGATTTATGATTCTTCCTGCCAGCCATATTTTTTTTGTTAAATTAAAAAAAGTGTGAAATTAATTCCATACTCAAAGTGAAATTAAAGTTATCGTTGCAATTGACGAGAATTAAAAATATCCAAGCCCCATGAATGCATACATTTAATCGTGTCGTGTGCGTGTATTGGTGTTGCCAGATTATTCGCATGTTCCTCCCAGTGCGCCGTGAGTGGGATGGTTTGTAAAGTCAGTAGCAAGCTGCTGTTAAGGTAGCTGAGATACTATAAGCAACAACATAAACACCAACGCGAAGTGTGAAGGTGTTTGTTTTTATATGGAGGGGGACTTGTTGAGTAACAACAACAACAACAACAACGAGCGCACAGCATGCGTAGCCACAAACAAGTAAATTATGCAACAACAAACAACCATGCATAACATAGTAAAGTGAAGAGGTAACGATTTCTACGATTGCAACAAAGTGCTTTCGACTTGAAGGCAACATGCAACATGCAGCATTAATATACTTACAGTTATGGTCAATAAAATAGAATCAAAGGTTTTGTTTTGAAACAATAGTACAATTTTTTTGCAATTTATGAGATATGTGGTAACTCTTTTGCATAATAACAAATGCAACCATGTGTACTTTTAAAAAAGAGGAAAGGATAACACTGTCGAGTTTTACAGTTAACTGTAATTTGAAAAGTGTAAATAGCGTGCCTCGTACTTAGTGACAAAATAATAGAATCAATTGCGAAATAATTTCATAAACGGAAAATATTGTATTTAAAAAGCGTTGTAAGTAGTTATATTAGCTTAATTAGATCTGTGGAATTAATATTTGTATTAATTATGTATTTATGTAGAAATATGGGTCGAGCAAAACATTGTTCAGAGGAAGAAAGATTGTGCGTCAAAAATTTGCAAGGAAAGGGTCATACGCAAAGGGAAATTGCAAACATATTAAATAGATCGCAAAAATTTGTGTTTAATGCCTTAAAATCTCCGAAAATATGTGAAAAAAGAGGCCGACCACGTAAAACGACAGCGAAAGTCGATCAAAATATTGCAAGATTATCGATGCGCGATCCGTTTAAGTCCGCTGCAGCCATCCAACAAGAATTAGGTGCACAAATTTCTTCAAGAACGGTAAGAAGACGGCTTGTGGAGAAAAATCTCTTTGGCAGATTGTCCCGAAAGGTGCCAATGCTGAGCAAACGGCATAGATGCAATCGTATTCAGTTTGCAAAACGACACATTAATTGGAGTGGAGCTGAAAATGAAAAAAAATGGTTCAACATCCTATGGTCTGATGAAAGCAAAATTAATATGATAGGGAATGATGGTAGGACGTGGGTCCGACGCCCAAAAAATAAAGAAATGTGCGTCCGCTACACGACTAAGTCCTTCAAACACGGTGGCGGTAATATAATGGTTTGGGGCTGTTTCTCGTGGTGTGGTGTCGGACCTATTTTTTGGATAAAAGAAAACATGGACCGCCATCTATACGTTAAAATTTTAGATGAAGTCATGCTCCCATATGCTGAATGGAATATGCCTTTAATTTGGCAATTCCAACAAGACAATGACCCGAAACATACTTCGGGTCTTGCAAAAAAATGGTTTTCAGATCATGGTGTTGATGTTATGGCTTGGCCAGCACAATCACCAGATCTGAATCCAATTGAAAACTTATGGAAAATCGTTAAGGAAAAGATTGGACCTGTTAAACCAAAAAATAAGGCGGAACTCTGGGAGAAGGTTCAAGAGGTCTGGTATTCTATTCCACAGAGCACTTGCCGTAGCCTAATTCAGTCTATGCCTAGAAGATGTGCAGCTGTATTAGACAATAAAGGGTACGCTACAAAGTACTAACAATTTTTTGTATTGGTTCTATTAAAATATGCATTATTTTTAATGTAATATATTATGATTCTATTTTTTTGTCCTCTGAATTTTTGAATTTTATATTTAAAATTTTTTTTTTGCAATATTTATGAATTGTTTTACTCAATATTTTTACTGTTACCAATAACACTTGAAGTGAAGTAAATAATAAAAATATATTTGAGTTGAACTGAAAACAAATTCATATTTTTTTTCGGAACGGAACATTAGTACTATTGATGATTCTATTTTATTGTCCATAACTGTATGTATGTACGTACTCAAATATACCTCAATATATGTACATATTAGATTGTACGCATTTTTTCTTTTTAAATTATATTGATATTGCTTCTCAGCGTGATGAAAAAGCTAGGGTGGAAGCATGAAGTCTGAATTTAAAATGAGCTCAAGGACAAAAATAATATTTTTTTTCGTAAACAAAAAATTTTTTTTTTTGAAAATTTAAAAATTATTTTCGGAATTAAAAATTTTGTTTTTTTTTGGAAATTTCAAAATTTGTATTGCGTAATTTAAAATTTTGTTTTTTTGAAATTTTAAAATTTTTTTTTGCAGAATTTGAACTGTTTTTTTTGAAACTTTTTTTTTTTTTTGGAAATTAAATTTTTTTTTTCGGAATTTGAAGTTTTGTTTTTTTGGAAATTTAAAAATTTGTTTGCGGAATTTCGCCTTTTTTTGGAAATTCTAAAATTTTTTCAATAATTCAATTTTCCTCAAAACAAAAAAAAAATTTTATTTCAATAGCTTCGTGGTTTTGAAGCAAAAGTGAAATAAGTTTTAAAAAATCTAAACTAGCAACTATAGAGCTTTTGAATAGCCAATTTTTTTTTGGTAAGCAGTTAACGACTTACGCATGAATAAATAAAACCAAATGGACTAATTTTCAAATTTCCTTTGAGAAAAAAAAAAATGCAGCTTGTCGCATGCAAAATACGAACCAAGATTAGCAATGCTTATAATTTTTTTTATTTCTTATTTTTTTTTGTTGTTTTTCAGCTTAGAACTTATTCTTTTGTGGTATTTAGCTTAAACTTCGTAGTTTTAACTTAAAAATTAAATCAGTACTAAAAATCTCAACTAAAAGTTTTATATCTCTTAAAAGAGATCCTTTTTTTGTTAACTCTAAGCGACTTATGTATGAATAAAAAAAATGAAACTTTTTTTTTCGAAATTTCCAAAAATTATCTAGCATCGAGAAGATGCATAAAAAAGATCAATATTATAGAGTACAAGCATCTCTAGTATTTCTTCTTCGTCATTTTGGATCCAGTCTATTGCGCATGCATGGGGTCATATATGTTGCATGCAAATAAATTAACTTGGTTAGTTTCTGCTTTGTGTGGGAATTTTAAAGCTACTCCTCTCTTTCGTTGCTTTAAACATATGCAAATATAAACAGCCATACATATGTACAAATAAACTATGTATGTCAAGACTTTTGTCTATGGTTGATGCGTGTGATCATCCTTTGCAGCAAAGCATTACAATCTAGGAAATATGCAACGTTTGCGATTATAAGACAAGTGTGTGCTGCATAAACTGATTTTGGCGTGGCAAAATGTGGCGCCACAAGCAAAAATCCGTACAGCTTTTATGGAAGTGGGAGAGTTGGTTGGCTTACTCGACACTGCACATGGATTATGTATGTATGTATGTGCCTGATGCACTTTATTTTTGAAATTCGCAAACACTAGAATACCCAATAAGAAAGATGAATAGCAATGAAATTAGTCACAATGGGTCAACACATACCAATTCATTGTTATTCTTACCAACTCACACTAACAGTAGCCCATTTTTCCTATACTAACATAACCTCATTTCTAGAAATTGTATTTTCGAAAAATTGTCTACTTGTCAAGTTATCGAATTGTGCTTTAAGCTGTGATTACTAAGGAATGACTCAAACAATTTTAAGGATCTTTGTACCATTGGAAATTTATTTACATAAATCAACTTTCGAAAATATACACTGCAAAAATTTTATATTTCACATAACAATTTTTTTCTCATAAAAATAATATTGAAAAACCTATTTTATTTATATAACATATCTAAAAACTGAAATTGTTTTTTTTTTATAATTTTTTTTGTGTAAATACATATTTGAAAAATCTAAAAAGAAGAAAAAGAAAAAATAAAATATTTTTTAGGTATGTAATAGTTATGTATATATAAAAAAAGACCTTAAAAAAAAAATAAAAATCTAAAAAATGTTTTTCCAAACTAGAATTTAATTTTTAGCAATTTTTTTTGCCAGTGTAATACAAAATTTTTACAGTATATATTTTAAAAACTTCATTTAAATACCTTTCAAATCTTTGAATTCGGTTTGGCAGTTCCATAGTGATCACAACTTAGGGCCCCTATGGCATCCTCAGAAACTCCTGCTGATCTAGGATTGTGTTTGATTTTCGTTTATGTACAAATTTTCATTATTTAACGCCTTCAAATATGGTTTTGTTTTCATTCCTCGATATCGTGTGTTGCGTAGTTAATCATTCAATCACTAGCTATCAGCAAAGCTATTCAATCACTCAGCAACTAAACAACGCGCATGCATTTTTCAAATGTGCATATGTATGTGTGTGTTTGCAAATGTATGTATGTATGTATTTGTGTGTGACTGTCTGTTTGTTTAATGTTGCAACCACAATTGAACCTCAAACGATTGCATGTCAACAGCAGAAGCATCAACATCACTGCCATCATCATCATCAATCACTTAGAGGTGGTGAAATTTGAAAACCAAAAAAAAACAAAGAAAGAAAAACTAGCGCTAAAAACAAGAGCAGAAAGCAGAAAGCAAGCAAAACTTGTTAGCATTGGAAAAAACAGTCGCAAAAATGTTAAAACAAACATCACGAATAGTCAACCAGAAAATCGTTTGTGATAGAACACTTTGCAACATTTTGATGCGTGTTGCCACTAATGCGCTTTTCCAAAAAAAAAAAAAACGAAGAGAAAATAACAACGAGATGCGATCGAAAAATTGTCAGGCATAGAGGAAAGATTAAATTGCTTTGTGATGTAAAATCAAAAAAGAAAAGAAAGTATTTAACGAGTGAAAATACTTAGAGATGTGACAGCTGGCAAAGTCGATTGCACAGTTATCGATTTTTTTTTGGGATTATGAAAACTCAATTTTAAAAGAAAACTAGCTGACTCGATAAATTTCGTTTTGCCCAAATATTTTTATTGTGTCAGTTTCAAAAATTCTCGATTACAGCCGTATTTTCCGATACCTACCATGACTCCTTTTAGCGATTTTCAACCTGAAAAGTTATGTTTGTATGTGAGGTGCCACGCCTTATTTTCCGATAACTCCTATTTCTTTCTGTGGGTATGGTATCGGTATTGAATATCTCCATACAAATTTCTTGCATGAATCCTTTTGAATATATTACGCCTGTAAAATCAAGTTCATATGTGAGGTGCCACGCCCCCTTAATATTTTCACAACTTTTAAAAATTGTTATACAGTGAAAATAATATAAAATAAAATGTTCGTTTAAAAAATTCGACTTAAAAAGTTTGATTCCTAGAATAAAAATCGATTTTTACTATTAATCAAGTCCGTTGAAAAAAATCGAGAATTAAAAAAAATCGATCATTTTGTCACAAGTCTACACATACCACACGAGTTTACGCTACACTTGACGACACTCAAAAGTTATGCACTAACATTGTACCTATTGACGCAAGTAGATTCTATTTTTATTCTTCCTTTCTACTCAGATGCCCTTTCGTTCTTTCATTCATTCACGCAGCAAAAACCAAACTGCCCCATCAGCGGTCTATTCAACAAGTTTCTTCCTCCTTTTTTTGTGTGTTAAGATGCAACTAGAACCAGCAACAAAATAAGAAAAATGTAAATCCTTTAAAACTCATTTACTGCATCCGCTGAATCAAACGCCTGCCTGCCTGCCTGCCTTTAACCCGCATGCGCCAACATGCCATTTCCGGTGCTTTGTGATTTGAAGTGATGATTGACGAAACGTTGTAGAGTCGGTTGATGCTGAACTATTTCTCACATTTGTTTTTATTACCACAAAACAGAGGGTGATTGGTTGTTATGCTTGGGAGATGGTTAACTGCGATGTGAGGACAAGTTGCTAGTACTTAGATTAGGTGTTAAAAGCGATATGAATGAACAGGTTATACGCATTGTTTGTGTTATCTGATGGTTTTCTTTGCAAATTTTTAATTATTGCCTTTGATGACAGGTGAACGCTTTGGTAAATATGTTGGGATGGCAAAATCTCTAACATTTTCCGAAACTAACTTCCAAATTACTCCAAAAAAGTTCCGAAAACAATCCCGAAAATAAAACAAAATCATTCCAAAAACATCCCGAAAACCATTCCGAAATAGTACTTAAGTAATCTGGAAATAGTCCCGAAAAGCCCAGACTAATTAGTGAGAATACAACAGTGTACTTAAAACAATTTATTTATGGAATTTACTTAGACTAATGGGTCGTTTGTGTTAATGCAAGTAAAATTAAATTAATTACAATTACTTCATTTAATATCCTTAACATTAAACAATTACATTTAATGTATAATGAAAAATCATTTTTAAAAGTTTGCCATTACACACAAATTAAATAAATTAAAGTAATTGAAAATATTTAATTGCTGTATCATATGAGTAATTGATTACTTATAAAATATCAAAAAAAAATTACTGTAATCATGTTTCAAAATTTGTCAGCAAAGAATAAAGCACAAACAACTACTGAGTTACATTTTACATGAAGTTTTCAATTTCCCAGTTTCATTACTAAGTAATTATAGCAACATGTGTAAAGTAATTCAAGACCAATTGCATTATTTTAGGTAATTTCTTAGCTACAAACTGCAATTAATTACTTAGAAAACTATATTTAATTCAAAAATTAGTAAACAATTAAAGTAATATATGGTAGTAATTCAAAGTCGATTGCATTACTTCACGCAAATTGTTAAAAAGATTATAAACACGCAACTTGTTAAAAAGATGATAAACATTTAATATATAATTATCTGCTTCTTAAAATAATTGAATTTCTGCATATTACTTTAGCATTACTAATTAACGCTTGAAGCATTACAATTTGCTGTTACGGATTTTAAGAAAATTCATTGTTTCCATGTTGATTATATGAATATTATTTCGCATGCATTCTATGACGTCATTCTCCACATGAGAAATTCAAACTTTTATTTCCCTCGTCGCTTTTGTTGAATTACATATTTCAACAGTGAAAATATTTTCTATTTAGTACTTGACAGTACTTCGTAATAATTACTGTAATTATATGGGTTGACTGTCACGCTCATCATCAACTAGAATTATTTCTAATTGTCATTGGAACGATTTGTTCCCATCTTACTAAGCCTTCAAATCTTCACTCATGTTACTTACTTCACGTGACATGCAATGATGTTTCGATTAAGTTTAATTTCGGAATTGAGTGGGAAAGAAAATTTAAAATAATTTTTTCGGTATTCATAAGTAGGTACTGGGATCCCGGTTTGAGCACAGATTCTGCACTGCGCTCGGTTGCATCTAAACCCTCATCTTTTCCTTATTAATGCATACGTCAGTTCGTATGCAAAAAATTTACAAAATACATTACAAAAATACATAGAAAATTTACAACAAATTTTTTTGATAAATAAAATTAAGCTTTTAAGCCAACTCTGAAAAAATGGAAGCACTAAAACCCACACACGCGGTGCTAAATCACTATTCAAAACTCAACAAACTAACAATCAATTTCATTTGCATATTTTCGTTATTTATTGCCTCCATTAAAATGTCCAAATTACTGCACTTTTTGTTGCAATTTGGTTTTGAGCGATTTGGTAAACAATAAGCACCAAATAACACTAAACAGAAATTTAGCAAAAATTGAATAAACAAACATAAAGCAGCATATGCTGAACATTAGATCGTTGTAGGAAAATATTTTTGTTCAAAAACTTATATTTTTTTTTTTGAAGAAATGAATTTATACTTTCAATCTAAGAGTAAAACAGCACATTGATGTAGCCTAAAACAGTCACAGCTGATGAATTTAAAATCAAAACCTATAAAAAAAGGCACATTTTGAAGACGTCCCTCTCAGATTGTGATGAAACTTTGAATACAGTTACGTTTTATCTATACAAACACAACCTCATTTTGATATTGCTTTTTTGAAAACTGTGGGCGTGGCAAGGTATCGAAATATTTTAAAAATGACTTTTAAGCTGTGGTTACGCCGTAACCAATGAGCCGATTTCAACGATTTTTATACCATTAGAAAGGTATTTAAATTAGCTTTCGAAGATATGCCCGGAAAAAATTTTGGAAAAATTAAAAATATTAGATAACTTTTTCTGAAACGATCTAATGCACCTACAAGTGCACAGTTTGGTTATGAAGTGAAGCTGAACTCGCTGCTGTTTGTTTATGCAAAGTGTTAACATGAAAAAAAGAAAAAAATTGAAAAGTATAAAACGGAAATAAAATCGAAATTGCAGTTTATAAATAGAAACAAAAAAAAGGCAATGAAGTAGGAAATTAACTGTTTACAAACTGCGCAAACACAAAGTTGTGCGCTAGAGATTAGAAGTTTGATTTAGATTTGATTTGCATATTTTTTTTACAGGAATGAGCCTGGTGCGCACGTGGGGTGAAGCCATAGAATAGAAGAGTTGCATAGTACAGCCGCTGGGTTTTGGGGGCAGAGTGAGGCGTTTTCGTGGTTTTGAAATATACAGTGGTCAGCATAAGTGTGTAAATATGTACACAAAATACGCAAAAATCCTATGCAATTTTACAAACATTTTGAAAATTTCTCCTAGAATTTATAGCATTTTTTTTCTATTTGAAAACTCACATAAAATAATCCAATATTTAAGATTAAACGCACAATTGCAACTAGTTTTTGACTAATTCCAATTGAATGGTAATTAATCACGACCATTATTTATAGTAAATCAATTGAGTTAACTCAAGAAAAGTAGTTTATCATTAGACTAGTCATGAATTAATTAATCTAGTTGGAGAAATTGCTTAAAATAATCAAATAATGTTTGTTTCTTTCCAATTAATTGATTATTACTAAAGCTTTAAATCTACTTAATCACGATTATGATTAATTCAGTTTATTTTTTACTATAAATCAATTGACATAAGTCAAGAAAACTAAGTAGCCACTAGACTAGCTATGAATTAATTAATCTAGTTGGAGAAATTATGTAAAATAATCAAATAATGTTTGATTAATTGCCATTGATTTGCTTGTTTGAATTATTTGATTTTTATTGATGTTTTAATGGTAATTAATCACGATTATGATTAACTCAATTTATTATAAGTCATTTTTTTATTACTGAGTTAAACCAAAAAAATTAATAATCACTGCAATTCAAAAAAATTAAAGATATATGACTAAAGATATTACATATAATTTAATAACTCTATTTCAATTCATTACATATTTATTAATTTCACTTTTTCTTCTCTCTCTTTACAGGTAAGCAAATTCACTTCACTTCATCCACAAAATTTGGTATGCAAAAAAATTAAAAAAAACTTAAAAAAGTAAGAACATCCATTAATGGAGATGCGGGGCATCGATCCCCGTACCTCTCACATGCTAAGCGAGCGCTCTACCATCTGAGCTACATCCCCATGTGACAGTTAGACCGCATAAACACTGCTAAGTGGGAGCGCGTAAAGCATAAAACAATCACAACGCGCTATTTTTAAACGCCCGCGGTAGCAAATAATCAAAATAAGAAGTGTTGTTGCTTTGTTGCCAAATATAAAAATTATGTGAGTACACGCAAACGCATACAGACAGACATATGTACATATGTATGTATCAGTTTATAAAGCTAAAGTCTTTAGGCCTTAAGACGTGCCCGCTTCCTTCTACAATTTTGCTGTTTTTGTGAATGAAACGTGTTTATTTTTAAAATAAATAGTCACGCCTTGACATAACGCAAGCGGGTGTGTGCGTTAAGTAGCGCAAAGCTTTTATGGGCTTAAAATATTTTTTTTTTGCTTGTTTCTGTTTTAATTTTAATTTAATTTTTTATAACGACTTCACCTGCCTTGTGTGTTTTTAATGTGTTAAGTCATTTAGGCGCGTGCCGTAGAGAGCAAAAAATGAGATAAAATCGGAGAGAGAAGCAAAGGAGCGTAATACTGAGAGTTATGATCTCTTTGTATGGGTTGTTTGAGCATTTAGTATGAAGAGAGCCCAATTTTGCAGCCGTACGAGTAGGTTAGTACTAATTCTCTTTCTACTCCCAAAAGTATGCCACTTAAATAAATATAAATGTACTTTAACGCCTTATGGTATGCTACAAAAATAAAAATTTACTTTCCTTCAATTTTTACAAACTGCAGACGATAGAAATTAATTGCCGACCATTCCCTTTGAAGACTAGTCCCACGATTTTTCGTAGCGTTTAATACATTCTCGTATATGTAGGTAGTAAACAGAATCTTTTTTTGCCGGTGCGTATACGTAATATTTATTTTTTATTTTGGTGTACTGCAGGTTATATTTTGCCGCATTTTGCTTTGAAATTGAAAAATGCTAATTTTTGTAAATGTAACCCAAAGCTTTCACGACTCTTTAGATCCTCCCGTTATGGGCTCAGTAACGTAGAGTATTTTCTAACCAAAAAGAAGTAGCGCCACGCCCATTTTAGAACTTTTTTGTTCGTTTTCTCTTTACAGCGACATGTTTTGTACTAAAATAGCATTGATATTGCGCTATTTTTTGGTGAGAATTTGCCCAGTATATTTTTCTATAACCCTTTTGAACATTTTTCATATAAAAGTGGGCGTGGTCCCTAACCGATTTCGTAAATTTTTTAACCGCCACAACTTGAAATATCTATAGTTATCCGCTGTAAGTGTCGGTTAAATTATTCTAGCCATGTCTCGTTTAGCCAGCGGGCGGGCACATAGTAATCACTGAAGCATGCAACAATTTTTTTTTGTAATACTTAATAGTAATATATAATAATTTAATTTGTTTCGTAGGCTATAATTTGTTTTTGTCACTTTTTATTTTTATATTTTTTTTTAAATTTTTTTTTGCAAAAATTGCCACTATCACTTTTCAATAAACCGCACTCACAATCATGTTCAACATATGTTGCCAACAAAAAGAACAACATAAAGTAAAAAACCATCATCATTAACTTACAGCAACAGTAACAACAACAACTATTATAACATACTTTATTGAGACCGTAAGAATATAAAAAAATAAGTTAACCTACTTTGAGACACGAAAACAGCTGCTACAACAACACTAAACGCTTAGCTGACAGTCTGCCATGTAAAGAGAAAGGGAAGTAAAGAGTACAAAAAAAGTGGAAAATATTAATAAAAATTACCAACAAGCTAATGCGGCAACGTTTTTATTTTTATTTGTGATATTAACTACTAAATATAAACTGAGTTTAGTAGAGCTTGAATTAAGTTTGGCTGTAGGGAAGGTAGGCGTTTTTGTGGGGTATGAAGGCAGACTAAGGAAACAGGGTGACCCGAACACTTTTCTCAAGCTACTCTATCGAGTATAAGTTATACACTATAGCGTTTTGTGCATAAAGTATGTGGTAACAGAAAAAAGCAATAATGCCAGCAACAACAACAAAAACAACACATATCTAAGTATGCATTGTTTATCCGACAGTGCTGTATTTTCAAAAAAATTTGTAAAAAAAAAATCAAATAAATCAGAAGATTAGTGTGCTAAGTAATGGAATGCTAACAACTAGTCAGTTAATTGATTGGTTAGAATAGTTTAATATTTTAAATAACTACTGTTTGTCGAATAATCGACTAATCGATTAGTGTGCTAACTAGTCGAATGCTAATTACTAGTCAATTGATTAATTGGTGATAATAGTTTAATATTTTAAGCCACTATTGTAAGTCGATTAATCGGCCAACCGATTATTGTGTCAACTAGTCGAAGGCAAACAAGTATTCAATTAGTCGGTTAGTAATAATCGTTTAATGTTTGCACCACTTCGGTATATTTTTAAATATTATGCGTTACTATTGTTAATATATAACAGGCGATATTTCCTGAAAAATCTATTTATTTCAATATTATTTCACTTCCAAAGCGCCCATGTACGAATAAATTAGAGAAATATAACGGCTCATTAAATTTCTTTAATGGTTGACAAATACATTCAATAATTTTGCAGGTATATGTTCAATTATTTTTGTGCGTTTTTACACGACAGAAACCACTGTGCGCCGGTTCTCAGTTTCGGATGACTGAAATGCTATATGGCTGCAACGCTAAATTGAATAGCTAGTCAAGTTAACCGAAGTCCTTCAGACGTTCTCTTTCACTTCCCATATACATACATAAGTTCAATTATCAAGCATACATACATATAAATATACCAATAGCTACTTATGTATGTATGTGCATATGAGGTCATCGATATTGCCAATACAGCAGCGACATCAGCAAAATACAATTTTGACGTCCAGCAGCTGTTGCTCTTTGGTGGTAGCCAACTAATGAGACCACTTTATTACTCGTGTCTGGAGTATTAACGTTTCAGTTGGCAAGTGAGAGTTTTATTTGTTGTTGTTGTTGCTATAATTGAGGCAGCTGTAATTCAATTTTCTTGCACTTTATAGTTAGCAATGCAACTTTGTGGCCATGAAACCTTGGTTGGTGTGAATTTATGCATGTTTTTAAATGAAATTGCTTTTTACAATATGAATCTATGGACATTAGGGTGTGCCAAAAAACATATGTATGCCAACAGACGTAAAGAAATTCAGTGGCACTGAGAAGAAAAAGAAAATATCAATAAAATAGAATACAAAACAACAGTTTTTATAATTTTTGTCAGTCGCTCTATATGTTTGTTCGCGCATCACGCTGAATCTGCTTAATATAATTGAAAATAACTTTTACTGTTGTATTAGTAGATATCCAACTTAAGACATCGCTTATTGCGATAAGTTGACCAGCTTCGGAGATATGTGGACCAAGGTGACCCAAAATTGCTTAGCATAATATGGGTATCAAACGAGAGCTGCTATTGCGTGCTGCAATAATCAATATGTTAAAGTATTATAACTCCAATGGCTTCAAAGATACAGCTATTAAAAACAAAATGAGTCCAATTATGTAGAAGATTTGAGTCTTAAAGTTATCACCTTTATTTTCCGTTCCTTTTTATTCTTGAATCTGATTCCAGCTATCCACGCTGCAATTGTTCTAGCCATGTTACCGAATGGCTATATTTTTAACTTGTTTTCCTTTTTTTTACTGAACTCACAACCTGCTTTATCACACTATCAACGCTTGAATCGACACCCACTTTAATAATCCGCAAATAAAAATATATAAAAAAAACAACAACAAGAATATACATACATACATACATTTAAGCATGATAACAATGAACATAACTCTTCTTCGTCATTTTACAGCTGACATCATCAGCTAGCGACTAAGAATATAAACTCAAACAATCACCATCATTGGCAACAGTTGTTGACCTAATTTATTGTTATTGCTGTTGTTATTGTTGTTAAGCTAGCGTGAGCTTATTTTATTTACATGTGTACATAATTTCATGCATACATATGTAGGTTTATGCTAATGCACAACAACTTTATCTACCACTCAAACTGATAAAGGTATTTACTCGACTATAATTATGTCATGTGCAGCTACCCGTAAGTTTATTGATATGTAACTAAGAGTTTGTTTGCGTGTAAAATATCATCATTGCTAATATATGCAAATTCATACATGTCTTCTAATTATTATGTATATAATGTAGTACAAATTCTGTGTGGCACGTGTAAATCTGGCGCTGGATTATAATAATGCTCATAAATTTGTTGACAATGTCTTTATGTAAAGCTACAAACAGAAAAAAGCACCAAAGTGATTTCCACAACAGCTGCTTAAGATTAATTGTGTATATATGTATATTTATGTGATTTATGAATTATATTCGTCTATTATTCTCAGCGAGATTAGATGTTATAAGTTTTATCGGAACTTTCACTTTTTTTTCTCTAAAAACTTATTTCAAAAAATTAAATAAACAGATAAAAGCGGAGAATTTGATTTTTATTTTTTAAGTCAAAAAAAGAAGAGGCAGAAAACATGACAACTTTCTTTTCAATTGTGTTATCGAATTTATTTTTCAAACCAAAAATAAAATCAAAAAATTTTTTTTTGGTTTTCTAATCAAAATTATATTAATTTTTAATAATTTTTTTTTTTTAAAGAACTAAGAAAAGTTTTTCTGCTTAGTGTAAAAAATAATACTTAATAGTCAAAATTAATTAATTTTATGTAAAAAATATATATATGTAAAACACAAATTAAGAAATGACTTTTATTTTTAAAATTGAATTCAAATTTTCAGGTCAAAACTAAAATTACTCATGCAAATTTATTTTTCAAGTCAGAAACAAAATTAAAAAAATACTTTTTATTTTCGGGTAAAAAATACCTAATTGTGGCTATTTTTAAGAAGCAAAAAAATGTAAAAATGAAAATTATAATTTATAACAAAATTTATTATTACTAAGTTACTATTACTTACAAAAAAAAAAAAATTTTAATTTTTCAGATCAAGCAAGCAAGTAAAAGATTTTCCAAAATTTTTTTGTTTAAACATTTTTAATTACTTTTTAATATTTTTAAATTATAATTAAGTTAGAAATTAAATAATAGGGTCGAATTTCTTTTCAAGGGCGCAAAAATATAAATAGGTTTTTCTAAACAAAAAAAAAAACAAAAAAAAATTGCCAAAAATAAAATAAAGAAGAAATCTGTATGTATTTTTAAGTGAAAAGTACAAAACAAAAAAAAAAACAAAGTGAGATTGGATTTTTTTTTAATATAACCAAAAAAAATTGCCCAAAATCAAAAAACTAAAAAATACTATTCCAAAATAATAGTCAAAATAGTTCAGTATAATAAAATAAAAATCCTTTTTTCTTTGTACATAATATTATATTAATAAGGATTATTTTTGTATAGGTGCCGCTGCCAGTTAGGGTTGCCACCTATTCGTATTATATTTATTTTTTGTATTGCATTTATTTTTGGTTTCTGGTTTGTCGCTAAAACGTGGCTTGGTTATTTTGACCTTAGCCACAACCAAAGTAATTTATTTTTTATTTATCACAGTTTAAATAATAACATAAATCGATTTCACCATATTAACCTACTTTTCTTTACGATAGCAAAATACTAAATTTAGTTACACGCAATAAAGTAAACTAAGTATAAGCAAGTCATTCGCAATTAAATTAAAATTTTTTAGACAAAGTAGGTTAACACAAAAAATTCTATTCTTAATTGAGGGCAGCTGCTATTGTAAGAAAATTAACAGAAATGAATTTCCTGTAATTTTTGTGTGACTAAAAACACCTACAAACACAGTTCGAAATGTAAATGTTTGCAGCAAGCCAAATAAATTTGTACTAAAATGTCAAGCTTTATCACAAGGTTGTCGCTTGCTTCTTTTTCATTTTATTTTTTCATACATACATATGTACATGCATATATATTTTTCATAAATTTTGTAGGTAAACCCTTATCTCACGATGTCTACATTAATTCATACGGTTTGCCCTATACAACAACACTACTTCACCTGTTTAAATGTAGGTTGCGTATCCGCCACGTAGCATCCGGCAGCTCATTCCTTGCCTGTTGTGTACATTTGTTAATGTTGCCGGCTGGTGAATTATTTATGCAAGGCGTGCGTGTGGTAAGGTAGTACGTACGTATGTACAGTTGTGTGCACAATAATAGTAGTGAAATAAATTTAAATTGAATATTGTTTCATGAAATAAGATTAAATATTTTCAAATAGCGTGATTTTCCACCCAGCTAACGAAATATTGAAATTTTGTTATAATTTTTTCAAATTTGGATTAACTTTTCTGAACTTTGAAATTTCTTTTTATATGTTTTCTATTACAGAATTCACTATAGTTATTTCTGCGAACGACTTCAAATTTATTTTCACTACTATAATTGTGCGCACAACTGTATGTACGGTTAAACATAAATGGGATTCATGTTGAGGTTGGGTTTTCCTTTCATTTTTATTTTTTCTTACTTTTTTCTTCTTCTTACTCGGCCTCATTACTTTTTGATTTGCTGTTCCATTTTGCGTTTCCTCTTTATGATTGTCCTTGTCATTTTAAGAAAATCACTTTTTCTTAAATTTATTACTTTTTCGAGTTTTGGTAGCTCTTTAATCCAGGAATTCACAGGAATTTGGTATTAAAACAAGATTTTTCTTGGAACAATTTTCTTTGGCCAAAGCTATACAATTCTATAAAGCCATTATGAGTATTTTTTTGGTTGAGCTTTGGTTGTTTTTAAAATAAAATTTTTCTCACAATTTTTATAAGTACCTTATTAACCAATTGAAGCTTGTTCGGTTTGCTATTAAGCGGATTTATTTTGTATTATTTCTGATTGCGAAATATTTTTTGATAAAGTTTGTAACAGCTTACTTAAAAAAAAAGTTTTCCGACCTCACACCACTCCTTCTCATTTATTTAAAATTTTCTGAACTAACATAATAATCCACCCTTAGTGCACATCTCTTTACTGGAGCCATCTAATTTAAAACGCCAAATCACATCCGGAACGCAAATAAAATTGTAAAGAATTCAATAGAAAAACTCTCTTTGTTCCAAACAAAACGAAACCGGAAAACAGAGTCTGCACTTGTGTGCTTTCGTTTTTATGACGCCTTCGTATTTTATTTTGTAAATGAGCGGAAAGACGACCAACTCACGCACAAGCACATCCAGCCATTCTTATGTCGTACGTTTAGTGTCATATTTTTCATTGGCTTCACCTCTTTGTTGATCAAATTTTTTACTCTTAATTTTTCCTACACATTGTCTATATTGAGCTAAGCTTCCAGAGGATGAAATTCATTTCATTTTCATTTATTATTTTTTTTAACTCGTATTATTGTACAAATCTTTGTTTACCTTGTGCTCTTTATATAACGAAATGCGTTACCCAATAGTTCTAAAGATAGATAGCCGCGATGTGTCAGTATTTTCTGCGTTATTCGCTGAGAGTTTTACTGCTGGTTTTAGCGCGAGGGAGAAACTGGCTCAATCACTCAAAATTACCTTTCATAAAAGAGAGCGCATAAGAAGAAAGTATAAAAAATTGTGTTGGGATATTTCCAGCCACCTCTATCTAGTATAAGAAAAAGATTCTTCGTTAAATTGCATACTTCAAGGCGAAACAATCATTTTTTTACTTTGGCTTACGTTGTTTGTGCTAGGATTTTGTTTAAGAATGGCCCTAGACGTAATTCTAGACAAGAAGGCTCCAATATATGTTCTCTTACATAAAATGTTTGTGTGAAAAACGTGGATCACGAGGACCAAAAAAGGGGATATTTTGCGCCTAGAAGTATGCAACAATTTATTATGCTTTATTCAATCGTCTCTTAGCAAATTTCAGTAAGAGAATGATTAAAATAGGTGTTCAATATTTCAGATTACGATTTCTTTTTTATTTTTGACTTAAACTAATTGCTTTTGTTTCTACTTGGACCAAAACACTTTGATTGTGGCTAAAATTTCTTGATAATCGCCTACACTTGCGTGTTATATAATTCACTTAAGCATGCAATCACAATATATTTTCGTTTTGTTTTGCACAAAACAGGTCATTGACTAAAATAAATAATTTTTCAAAATAATTACTTCAATAAAAAAAAAAAATACATGTTTCTGTGAACATATGGCCATTTGAATGTCTGTAGTAATTACCCAAATAATTTTTATGTACACGCTTGTGGCGTTTTTCCGCATTACGCGCATTCTACACAACATCTATGTACATAAGTATGTATGTACGTATGTACTCTTATATCTACACATGTACATATGAACACTCGAAACATGCTACAAATGCAATTATTCAATTACTCAAGCGTTCAAGTATTTTCTTGATTTTGTTTTCTTAATTTTCTGCAGCATTTCCTCATTTTCATATGATACATTTATATTCGTTTTATTGTTGTTGCATGCTATTGCATGTTGTCCTTGTTGTAGTGTCGAGCACACAGAAATGCGTGCAAAAGCTGTCAAAAACAAATGGAAAAATTAAAATTATAAACGGAAATACTTAGCGTTATATTGTAAACATTTGTTGGCTGTCAGGAGGTAAAAAATGAAAAGTTAATCATACGCCATGGGTGTCGACATGAGCCAAACTTTGCTTAAGTGTGCTCTATGTGCATATGAGTATGAGTAAATTAGGTCAGGGACTGAAGAGGTAATGATTTTTTATCAAAAAAGTGAAATGAAATTAAGAAAAAACCTTTGAAAATTTTGTGTTCACTTCATCAACATCACATCATATCGCTAGAGCAGATTATCACATCACAGCATGCCCATAATTTATTTTGTTTTGTGATCATTTGGTAGTCATAAGTGAGTAAATTGAGTTAGAACCCAATAGGGCACCGATTTTTATTGAAAAAATTGTCCCAGCTCAATGATATCGCATATCATCAAATCACATCATCACATCACATCGTTTAATTTATTCATAAAAAGTTGCAAGTCCTAAGTTATTTTTTAAAGCCATTGAAATTGGCATAAAACATGTACATATCTCTATTAAGTTGCAAGTCCTAAGTTATTTTCTAAAATTGTTTGTTTCCAGCAAGATATTCCACTTCATCAAAATCACATCATATCAGATCATCACGTCATTTACTTTTTCCTGCTTAAAAAGATAATCTCTTAATTTATTTAATGAAATAAGCCAAATTAAAAGAGCTGGAAAAATCTTTTAAACACAAATGTAAACATAAACATAAACATAAACATACACATAAACATAGACATATGCATAGACATAAACATAAACGTAAATTTAACCAAATTATCCTTAAACGTAACCCGAAAAAAAACTGTAGTGTAAACATAAGCATAAGAATAAAAATAACTAAAGGATATCAGAACGATCTTCAATCAAATTCTTAAGTATACTTTGATAAAAAAAATCTCAGATAGGGCTATCTTCAACTCAGCCATCGGTACGATAATTAAATGATGAGCTGACTTTTTTCCAAACTTTATCTTTATTTTTTTTTGTGATTTTTTCTGTTTGCTTAAGTTTTTTTTCAATCTAATTTCAACAAATTTCTGAGCAAACAAAAAAACTATTTTATCAAGCATCGAAATGCCCAATAAAAAACCAAAAATAATTTATATTTACTTAATAGTTAGCTACTTAGTATCATTATTAATTATCGACCATAAATTTATATTTGAAGCATACAATTTTCGTATACTTTTATTAGCAGAACTTTACAGCTTTTTTATTGTTGATTGGCAGTTGATTAGAATTGATTGCAATTTCGTAAGAAGCTGCTCCATTACTTACATAACGATGTTTTTAATTTATCCAAAGTTATGAAGCTGCCCTAAAGTCTGCGCGTGTATAAGAGGAAAGAAAGGGCAAATCCAATTTTGGTTAAAATACGGCATTTTCACACATTTTTATACCCAGCTGTGCTATTTTTTTTGGACGCGACTTAGCGACTTATGAATAAAATAACAAAATTGAAATTTTTTTTCATTTAAATGTTTTTTTTTTTTTTTTCTAAGTTAAATATGAATTCGTCACTTGCAACTTAGCAACCATAATAATGCACGCTTATTTTTTTAGCTTGCGTATTCTTTTCCGCTTTTAGTAAATTTTTTAAAACAGGCAATGCTAGCACCGCTGATTATAATTACCCTCAATGCTGACGTCAGTGTTGCGCTCAAGTTGTCTGCTCGCTATTTGATAATAAACAGTCAATCACCCTTAATAGCTATAAATCTTAAGTACATATTTACTATGATGGGCAAGATTAAAAGGCAATATGAACGTCATTGGAAACTCTGAAGGCAATGCTAAATATTTCATTCATTTTGAAAGTTGTGAATTTTTGCCAAAACAGCAAAAGTTTTTCATTTTCATAATTACGAATAAAGGCAGTTATGATGGTTGATGTGATAGAACAAATAAGTAAAAATGTCGAGTGGAAATAAAATTTAAAATTATGACCAACTGCTTCAAGTAGAGTGTGCACCAAAGTGCAGCGGGAAAATGAACAACCATTAAACTCAACATTGTTGTATGGTTCAAGGGCTTTTTTATTTAAGAAAATGTGTTAATTTACAATGAATAGGAATAAAGTTATTGAAATTCAAATACGTAATGAGAATGAGCAGTGATTTGTGTTTTGAAATTCCGAAGTTTCGAGAAAAATACTTTTTTGCCGAAAAAATTATTTCTTACTTTTTCAAAAAGTCATCATTGGACCCTATATAGCTATTTAAATATTTTTAATAAACTTCAGTAAGTATTTATAGTTAGTTTGTAGTGCCATCGGTAGACCCCTGTGGAGAATCCAAAATCCCACACTGCTCAACTTTACCAATACTACATACTTTTAGGCGCAGCTTTTTTCATATAATCACCACCTTCTTACTATAAAATAGAAAACCACCTATCACATAAACTTTTTTATGCCTCACATCGTTATTCACACAATAAATTAATCCTGTTTCTTAACACCCAAAAACCCATTGTCAGTGTCTAATGTAATGAAAGTATAAACTTTTGAAACTTTGGTGTCTAAATTTCGCAGTTAAACTATAATATTTCAAGCATTTTAAGCCTGTCTGAGCTTGCGTGTGGCTCATAAAAAAGTATGTGCTATTAGCTTATATGTAAGCAGCTAAATTACGACTATGAAAATCCATATGATTTAGCCGCGACGTAATAAAAAATATATATGCATCTCCATACTTTAAACATATTTACATACTCATTAGACTGGGATCAAAAATAATTATTTTTATCTTTTATTTGATTTTTTCATAAACAATTTTTTTATCCTCTGTTTGTTTGCAAATAAAAATTTTTTTTAGCTCTTATTTAAACAATTTTTTTTTTGTCTGTAATTAATTATTTTTTATTTAATAAATAATTTTTTTTTATAAATTTTTGTTTTGTAAATTTTTTTTATTTCATAAATAATTTTTTTTAAATTTTTGTTTTGTTAATTTTTTTAGTTTAAATATTTGTTTTTTTAATTTTTTGCCTCTCCACACGTAGTTGTATATGTATTTATTAGACTCGGACAAAAAAATTATTCTTTATCTTTTGTTTAAATTTTTTTATAATCGGTTTTTTTCCTTTTTTGTAAATAAAATTTGCTATTATTTAAAAAAATATTTTTTTCTATAATTCATTTATTTTTTTTAACGTTTGAAACATTTTTTTTGCGTCCCCACACAACTAGTTGAACATGTTTTCATATTCATTAGACTGGGACCAAAAAAAGTAAGTTTTATCTCTTATTAATTTTTTTTCTAAACAACTTTCTTTAACTTTTTGTTTTTTTGTAAATCAAATTTTTTTACCTATTATTTAAAAATATATTTTTTTGTGTAGTATATTTATTTACATATTTTTGTTTAATAATTTAACATTTTTTTGTAAACTTTTCTTTTTTTAGTTAAATTTATCAGAGAATCAAGGTTAAAAAGCTGGGTCCCCTGCTATCAAAATTATTTATAAAAAAAAAAATGTTTCGAAACCAGCCTAGCCTTGCGTGTAATTTTAGTACATAAAATTTTTCTATTATACTTTTGAATATTTTCGATATTTTCTTTATGAGGTTATGTGTCTTCATCTTCATAGGCTGCTGCTACTGAGTACTCAGACTATGCTTAATATTTTTATTTAAGATTTCATTAGCGCTTTTATTCTTTATCCCTCCCTGTCAGTTCAGCTAACTAAAAGTCCTTGAAAAGTCGACGCTCTCATCGTTTTTATCTTTCATATTAGCAGATAATAATATATTCATGTATGCCACAACAAACCTACATATATAGCTATTTTTGTTTTATTAATACTACTATTTTGGTCTAAATGGTTGTTGGTTGGCGCCAATGTTGTTGTTAAAGTCTTTTATTAGCGTCGTCGCCGGCTTTGTTTTTGTCATCAACAAAAAAGTACTCAAAAACAAGATTGCTTAATTTTATTAAGAGCTCCTAAAGAACGAACAACAGATCTTATGTTCTAGAAGCAATTTCTACTACACACACACACTCATACGAATACATATATACATATATAAAGGACTGTATGTCTGCATGTGGCTTATGTACTGCGTTTCACGAATTTGTGTTTCAAATTCTTTGTTTTTTTTTTTTGTGCTTACTTGCTCTGAAGTATGTAGTAAATCTTTTACGCATAGACGCTTTAACCATATTAAATAGACTTCTTGCAAAGCGCTCGTGCATGCCCATGTATTTGTGGATAAGTAGGTAGCATACTTTTAGGCGTATAAACTTAAATTACCACAAATCGTTCGTTGTTGTAGTGAAAATGAAATACATTTGAAAATATGTTCATCATCACTCACTACGAACTTTGGATGGATGGATGGAGGGGATAATGAAATAAGCAGAAGCGGTTTAACACTGTAACAATATACAAGAAGAGGATGGAATTTATTGGCATATGCTGATGATATCGATGTCATTGAACGTAAGAAAGGCGCCGTAAGTTCTAAAATTTATAAGTGTCACTTTAAGCTGCATAATAAGTAAGGGTCTCTCTCAACCAAGCGAGTTCTTGCATTTATTCCCTCAATAGCCAGTTCTATCCTTCCGCAATGCCTCGGGTTTTTTCTTAACTTACCTCCTATTCTAGATACTACCTTATCTTTCTTTGTCTGCCTCTTTCAATATGTACATCCATCTCTATCTCTCTCTATACATATGTCACCTTCACAGCTATAAATAATTAGTTTCCTATACAAGTATATACTATATCTATCTCTATTCCGACCTTTATCTGTATCTACCTTTAATTTTTACAAATTCCTTTCAATCTACCTCTTCCCCTATTTCGTAGCCTCTCTTCTGTCTCTTTCTTTTTATCTCTCCCTCCCCTCTTTGCCATTCTCTTTCTCTCTCTCTCTCTCTCTCTCTCTCGCTGTCTATTTATATCTATCCCTCTATCGAAAAATAAATCACTTCATTGTCCTTCTTAAAATATTTGCTAGTCTGCTTTCCATTTCAGTTTTTTCTTCTTATTTTATTTCCAACCATTGTTCAATTGTAATACAAATATGTGCGAGCATGCATTAATATCTTTGGCCATTGTCTGGGTCGATATTCATGACATTGTCATGACATTGTTAATATTGTAGCAAATAGTTCTTTGTGTGTTTTATGCTATTTTAATGCACAGCTGTTTTCGGATCACGATTGTCAAGCGCTTTCACAATTTAAGAGTTTATCTTGAGCACAAATTAAAGAAAGCCATACAAACGATTTTAGTTTCAATGAAAATTCTATCAAAAATATGTAAGATTTCTTTGTTTGTGTTAAATACATACATATATCCTGTTGGAAATGTGGTTGACAATTACTCACATAGTTAGATTAGATTCAGTCTTCTATTGTTTTTTATCTTCAAGCCATTAACATCCAAATTCTTTCAATTTCCTACAGGGTAGGTATTGGAACATTAACGTTTTTGTGAGTTTACTTTGTCCACTGAACGGATAACATATTCCTTTCACATATCTCTTGGATATCATATTTTATTTGCTAAGTAAATACAGTTTTTTCGCCATACCAGTAAAGATACATAGTTATAGATATTTGGATGCTCATTTCATATTAGACCGACCCAAGCGAGCGACCCAAAAAAATGTTTTTTTCTTTGCAAATTATATCAACATTAATTTTTAGAATGCTGAACAAAATGTGTACATAATAATGCTGTAGCACTAATAATTAATTGGTATTTTTTTGGTCTGAATTAAGCGACTTGTGAATAAAATATATAACATTTTTTTTTTAGTACCTAAATTGTCAATAAATCCAATGTGAACTTGTTATTTACAAGATATTAATGAAAATTGCACTCGCTTAGGATTTTTTTTGCTAGCTTATTTTTTTGTTGTTTTCGATTCAAAAATATTTGTTTTTTTGGAATGCAGAAAAGGTGTTATTTAAATCTTAAATGCCCTATTCATAACTCCTAATATTAAGGTTTGAAAGATTTACAATTTTTTTTGCCTTTCTGAAAACGAGGAATCAGTTTTTTTTTCATAACCACTTAACTACTTGCGAATAAAATGCAAAAATTGAATTTTTATAAAAATTTAAAATCTGCATTGAAAATCAAATGTGAACTTGTTGTTTGTAACATAGCATATTTTTTTTCGTGCGCACTTAACGAATTATGAATAAAATAATAAAAAAAAATTTTTTTTTAATTTTCTTGGAACTTCAAATGTGAACTTATTGCTTGACAGTGGCAACCAAATTGTGAGAGCTTTACAACCGAACCTTCAATATT
The DNA here is from genome assembly GCA_951509765.1 of Sphenella marginata. Classification (NCBI taxonomy): domain Eukaryota; kingdom Metazoa; phylum Arthropoda; class Insecta; order Diptera; family Tephritidae; genus Sphenella; species Sphenella marginata. Next base: position 16,485,316 of record OX608082.1, read on the forward strand.
AGTACAATTTAAAAAAAAAAAAAATTTCCCTTTTACCCAAGTCTAATATGTACATATGTTTATAAAAAAAAATAGTCCCTCATCACATTTGCGCTTATTTTATTTCCTGCGCTTATTTATCTTGAAAGATCTTACCATTTCCTTGCTATTTGACTAAACACTGATAATCATGCTATAAAGGAAACAAGCCGGAGAAATCATGCCAACTAATATACATATTCTAACAGCATATCACTATAAAGTATCCCATTTCACTGCCAAAATTTTCTTTTATATTTATTTATACGAATTTCTTATTTGTTCTATATTTCGATTTTACTTCTAAATATGTATACAATTTCTGATGTAAATGCCTATCATATACATAACTTGCTTCAATATTTGGTGGATAATATATAAGTACGTCTGTATGTATGTATATTTATCTTTGAATATATGTATGTAAATATCTCGCGTTACTATGAGAATTGCCAAAAATGTTGCCAGGTGCGAAATATAAATTGGCCACAATGAGTGAACTAGCAGTAAGCATCATTTCCACATGTCAAAGGCGCATCTACTGATAAGAGTACATATATATGTACATATGTATATTGCCGTAAGTGCTCAGTTACATATATGTAATTGTCTACATTGCCCACTTACAGTGAAGCTTGCTTGAAGATCTGCTGTGAATGTGCCTTGGCAAACCAAATACAAAAGTAGAAGCATTGCTATTCATGTCATGTCCCTTATAAACACATTTCCAAGTATTGTATCATAGCTGGGCATTACGAGTAATGTAATATGATTTGCATTACTTTTTAAAATCGTACTAGTTATTTACTGAAAGAAAATCAAGAGGCCATAAAAGCTTGAAGAGAATCAAATTTGCTTTAGGAACGCATTTCTGTATTATTTTCGAACACCCAAACGAAGTTGAAAAAATACAACAATACTATATAGAAATTCCTGACGCATTGCCTGTCTGCCAATTAATTGAAAATCTGGCTGAAAGGCCGCAGTAATATAGGCAGCTTATTCGTCGTCATTTCTATGTTGGATAACAGTTTTTTTTTGCTTGCAAGATCGAGCAAAAAAATAAGCGAGCACAAGAAATTATAAGCGCTTTAAAGCTTTAGTTGGCATTTCGAAAGCAACAAATTCACATTTGGTTTTCAAAGAAGATTTCATAGCTTGAAAAGAACAAAAGAAAAATTAACTTTTTATTTTATTCATACATAAGTCGCTTAGTGGCTATGAAAAAGAATCGACCATAGTAAAATCTTAACGAGTTTTTCTCGTGTCATTCTTTGTATACATTTTTCAGTCACATTCAAAAAAAAATAAATAATTGTTTTGTTATTTTATTCATACATATGTAAGTCGCTTAGTGGTTATGAAAAAAAATCGGCTTGTAACTATCGTGCTTTGTACAAATATTTCATTCAGTCACATTCAGTCCCATTTAAATTTTGTAAGAATGTTTTTCACAGCATTTTAACCCACTAGCGACCTTCAGAGCCATTTTTATTTGTATACGAAAAAACCTGAATAACCTTTTTTTTCAATATTTTACTATAACATGCCCATGTATGTATGTCTTTTATATGAGAAAATACGGTTGCATGCTTTGCTGCTTGCCTGTATTTAGTTATGTATACGCATATCTTCTGTAAAATATATGCTAAACATTTAAATTAAAAAAAATATATAAAATATGACAAACAGAGCATGCAAAATTTTTAACACAAATTCATATAAAGGGAGTAAAGAAAGTAAAGAGAGGTGAAAAGTAAGAAATGTGACCCGTTTTATTAATGTGAAGGCACTAACGAGGATTCCTGAAATGTGGTGCAGGGAAATAACCGATTTAAATTCGCTCTTTCATCTTCCGTCTCACTCCACCTCATCAACGCGCTTAAAGTGTCTACACCACTTAGTCATTAAATTTTCCAAATTTTACTTTTTGCTCCATTTTATTTATTATGACTTAACTTGCATAGATATTGATGGAGCAATTGTGCAAATGAAAAGTGAAATTCGATTTGACAAAATTTCCAAGAAAAAATAAAAATTAAATTCTAACATAGAATCCATAACCCACCCCACAACCATAAAAGTGGCTGTAATTCGCGTCAATCCCAACATTGCAACCTTTATTGGCAACGACTTTGCCACTTTGACAGTTTTTGTTAAACGCGTTTACGACCGCCGTAATCAATAAACCTCATGGAAAAAAAAAAAATTATTTAATATTTATTTTTGCTCGTTTACTCACAGCTGCGTGGAAAGTTTGTAACTTCTTGTGCTTTTTTTTTTTAAATTTCTCTTTAGCACCTTGCTGATTCTGTTGTTGTCATTTTGTCACACTTGAGTCCCATTAAATGTCATTTGACCACTTTATATTAATAACATTGTTATACGCATTAGTAATTTCAAAATTGCCTGAGTGCAGAGCTAATAATTTTAACCCTCAAGCACCGCAAAAGTGACAGCTAAAAGTCATTAGCCATAAATCATCAAATTTAAGCATCATCAAATATTTAGCTAAAATTTGTTTAAATAAATTTATTTTTAAGAAGTAGAGCTATAACAAATTGAAATTTTATATAGCCTGTGGGAGTTATGACGAATTGAAATTTCGTATATAGTGGGGGCGTGGCACAGCCAACTTTTTCAAAAAGCGATCCTGAAATTCTCATAGACATCGACCAGACAATTTGGACATGAATTAAACACAAACAAAGTAAAATACATATATGTGAACATCAGATTCTCCTGAATGGGCGGAAAATGACCAGCTGGCGCATGCTACCTGGTAACCGTAGTTAGCCATCAACGGGGTTAACAGGTCGATAGCTAACAGAGTACACGTCTCTGACTATTTCCTATTTATTGGTATGACTTGAAGTGAAGATAAATAATTTAAATTTTTTAGTTTTTTTTTAAACCCCATCTACAAATTCATTTTCAAATATAAAAATTGCTTAGCCAAATATTTGTCCAAAAAAAAAATCAAAATTCCAGTCACTCAGCTGCAGGTTAAATCTCTTAACCAACAACGACAACATACTTCTGTGCTTCATAATGGCTGTAATAATTTGTCATTGTTAAGTGGGCGTGTGTGCGTGAGAGGTTGTTGTCTTTTACGTCATTCTGTGCTTGTGCAGCAAAATTTTGTTGTTTTTTTTTGTCTTTCTACATGCTTGTGCGCCTTACATTATGCTATGTATGTTACATATATCACTCTCACTTGCGTACAACATTTTAAGCTGCTACCAAGTTGCAACTTTTTGCTTTTTGTTGTACTCAAACTTTTATTATTATTATTTTTGACAGATTCTTTTAAGCATTTTTTGTTTGTTTAATTTTCTTGTGATTTGTTTTTTTTTTTTTGCTTTTTGTTTGTTTGTTTTTTTTTTTTTGTTTTTTTTTTTTTTTATTCTGACATTCAAGGGCGACCATTGTCATTTATCTCCTGCAAGCAAGAGCATTCATATATGTACATATCTAGTAGTTCGTTGGCAAGTTTAATTATGTACATATGCACAGATGCTAGAGAAAGAAAAAAATCTCAGCGTGTATGTAAGTGTTGCTGACATATTGGAACTTCTTGCATATTAAGACTTTCATGTACTTGAAATTTTTATAATTACTTTCGTCTAATATTTTTAAATATGAAAAGAAGAAGAACTAGATACTTTAATCGTTAAATTTTTTGAACAAATTGCGCCTTAAAATAGGCTATACAATAAAAGAAAATTATTTGTATGCACATTCTGTTGCAGAATATTTTTAGGCGTCACATTTTTCTTGTAACACATTTAAAGTTTATTTTATTTTGTAAGTAGCTTACCCTGTTGTTGTATGGGGCGTACAAAAATGTGAATTTAAAAGTTCCTAATTTTATTCTGACATATGCTATCGTGAAATATCAAAAAGCTGCATGAAATGCTGAAATTTTATGAAAGCAATACGTGCCTAAAAGTATGCAGCCTCTTAGAGCTCAATATGGTTAAGAAATGAAACCTCTCGAGAAATATTTTTTTTAACAAATTGCTCCTAAAAAGATTTAATTTATTCACACTTTTAGCATAACTTCAAGCTTTATTGTTTTTTTACGTAAAAAAAGCTTTTTACTAATTACAAATTCCTCTCTCTCTCTCTTTGCAGGTATGTCTCAGCAAAATTTTTGGCGCCAAATATTAGTTGCATAATTTCTTACCAGTTTTTCGCATGAATCACGCTGAAATCGGATTTAAGTATAATAACATAATCTTAATGGCCAACTGTTTTTATTGTACTTTTAATTGTGGAAAACCAGATTTATGTTTGCATGAGGAAATAATGTTGACAGGGAGGGAAGAAATGTGCGCTTATTTTTGTATAACCTTGTGAAATATCTCGCTTGTCCCTAAAAGCCGACGTAGAAATGTAAATTAAAAATGTTCGTAATTGCCAATTAGAATGGCATTAAAGTCTTAATTTGCAAAACATCCAGGGAAAGGAAAGCAGTTGAGAGCGCATGGGGATATCAGATGGATACAATGTGTTGGCTTTTTCTTTCCTTTTTTTCATTTTTCCTTTTCACATTCACTTGCTTGCACAATAAATTTTTGTGTGCTTAAATTATTCATAAATATTTGGGAAATTATAAAGTGACATAATTTAAAACGCTTTTGTTGGTGTAGAGGAAATATGAGCGTAGGGATGGAATGATGAAAAAAGGTAATGGCAGGAGAAAATTAGCTTATAAATTTGTTTTTATCGCTTAGAAGCTAGGGCGTAGCAGGCGAGTCAAGTCAAGCCGTTGATGTAATTACATCTCACAACGATGGGAAGCCGCCGGAAATATATAGTTCTCTCTGTAGTATTCAGTTGCTTCATAAAGTAGCTCCCTAGTCCTCTTCGAGCTTTTCGAAAACAAACGAGGCTTCATACCAGTTGAATGTCTGTAGCTCTATTTCTATAACCTGATGCTAAACAAGATGATTCAGGTAATGAAACGAAACCGTTGCACTGCAATGATTTCTCATCCCCATAATTTATTTTTCTTCTTCAACCAAAGTTTAATATTGCAAAAATTTCAACTTTAAATTAGCTTTTCCGCATTTGCAAAACTCAAATTTCATCATCTCTCTTATCGAAAAATGCACTCGTGTACTATTTTATAGTGTCAGCTCATGTAATAAAATGCCTCCATCCACCAACTAAATATCCTTTGCTATGAAGCGCTTCCAAAGTAATTTTCTACTATGTCCCATCCTGTTGCTATTGCTTCCGTTTATATTCCTTCCTCAATCTTTACAATTTATGCTCAATCACAAGCAACCTGTCTATCAGTCGATCTGCTGGCCTTCTCGTTATATTTACGTAAATACATATACATACATATGTCTGTGTATGTATGTGTTGCCAGTTCAATTTACTTTCATAATCAATTTAGCAAATAGCCTGCAGTCAAGGAAAAAACTTTTATTGATTAATTTATGCAATTTGAAATTTACTGTAATGATAAAAAGTAAAACTGAACGGGAAGGTGTGTTTGAATAGCTGAATAAATATTATACAACAGAGCACGCGACTAACTCTCAACCAATTAAAAAAGTCTGCTAGGGAAGGATACTTCAACTTTGGACAGTAAAAAAAAAAAGAAAGCTGACAGGGCATGCTAATAGAAAAGACAACCCAATTGCGACGTAGAAAGCCATTGTGATGGTATTGAAATCCATGTTTTCACCTCGGCTGACGTGTTTAGCCATAGTTTGTAGAGTATGTTTGAAAAAATGCCTCAAAGTATGCAGCCTTTGCAGACTGCACGCGCCCATGGTGAAGCAATGTCATCACAGTGAAGAGGCCTATCCCTCGGAGCACAATTACTTTGTGTGACTTAGTTGGTAGACGTTGTTTGAATTTATAGCATTAAAAATCTATATCCACCTTTGTATACATCTAGATACCAATTCTAATAATGTTTCATATTTTATTGCCTACTTCTAGGCGCATAAGCACTTGTACACTTTACTTCCTTTGCGCAATGTCTCTTCATATTTGTTTCAGCTTTAATATTGCTATTCAATTACGCTTATTCTTCAGCAGATACTTGGTCTATTTCTCTTTCAACTCCTTTCTTCAGCGGCTTCCTTTTTCAAAATTTCCTGTTTAAATTATTATTCATGAAATGCCAGGCACAGCACACAAATCGAATTGAATGCAGTGGTGTCGTCTACATCTCGCCATTCAACTTCAATTTATACTCAATTTTTTATTTTCCTTTTTTCTGTTATTTAATTTTTTTCTATTTTTTATAGATTTTTTTTGTCAAGTTCTTCGTTCCGTTCACATTTTAGCCTGCCTTTGGTTTGATAACTGCATGAGATCGACAGTCCGCAATAGATAAGTAAATCCGCATTGCTTCAGCACACTACTGCGAGACATATTTGAGTGCCTCTTTCGTCTTGTCTTTTTATCTTTCACATTTTTCTATTCGCTTTTTTTATGTTAGCAAAGTAAATGGTAGCGCATCGTCCGCTTTTTGTAGGATAATGAAAGTGATGGAAATCGTCAACATCAATTCGTAGCGTTGATTACAAATCAGTCTACCGTTAGCGATATTGAAGGCATTAGAGGCGACCAATTAGTTTCTGTTAAGGATTAAGAACTATTTGAGAAGCCACACTGAGTAGCAGATAAGCACATTTACGATGGTGCGAGCAATTTGTAAGAACGAAAAGAGGGGTCTAAATAGGAAAAAATTTAAAAATGCGCACCATCTGATTTCAGCTGGACTTCTGGAAGTTCTACCTACTGGTCGGGTATTTTAGTATGCGTCAGTCTCAAGCGGTCCTCAGTAGTAATTTCCACGCCCTCACCCTAATGTAAAATAAAATAAAAAGTATACTTCTCACTGACAGTTGTCGGTGGTGTACATAAAAGATGAACGCCATAAAATTTCACAACTTGATTGCAAGTGTCGGCCCGTTGTAAATCAGCAGTCAAGTAAATCGAATTTACCGCACTTATGCCGTCGACTTTCTTTTCATTCGAATTTTTGCGCAAAGAGCGGACTAAGTTAGTTAGTGTGATAGGAAGTATGCACTGAAATGGAATCTGTGAAACAATTTTTAAAAATATGTTGCATATTTTAAGGCGAAAAATTAAATAAACTTACAGATTGGTAGAGTTATTTTATTTTATTATTTTATTTTATTTCATTTTATTTTATTTTATTTTATTTTATTTTATTTTATTTTATTTCATTTCATTTCATTTCATTTTATTTTATTTTATTTTATTTTATTTTATTTTATTTTATTTTATTTTATTTCATTTCATTTCATTTTATTTCATTTTATATTATTTAATTTTATTTCATTTCATTTCATTTATTTTATTTTATTTTATTTTATTTTATTTTATTTTATTTTATTTTATTTTATTTTATTTTATTTTATTTTATTTTATTTTATTTTATTTTATTTTATTTTATTTTATTTTATTTTATTTTAGTTTATTTTATTTTATTTTCTTTTATTTTATATTATTAAGTAACTTGAGCAGACCTATCTATATATTCCGTGTATTTGTTTTAATACTTTTATATTCCTCCTCAATATGATCCTAATTATTATCAGCACCCTTTTTGAAATAAATACGATATAATGGACACTCATTCAAGTGTGTTAACTTCAAGTTTCAATCACAAAACATGCACCATCTTGTTTGTCCTTAACACACAATTTACATACATTTTGAAATACCAAATAATAATTTTAAATCACTTTTTCACTGCAATCCCTCTTTATCATCTTTACTGAGTCCCCTTTGTCACAAAATTATGTCATACGCACAGAAGATGAAAAGATATTATTTTGTATGATGCTTCAATTGTCTCGACCCCACTTGAATTTTTGGTGCAGTGAAATAACTCCCAAATGAAATAACTCCCAACAAAAAAATGAAATAACTCCCAAATATTTTCCATGCAAGTTGGGACTTATTTCATTATGAAATAGCTCCCAATTCATTGGGACTTATTTCATAATTTTAACTGGGAATTATTTCATAATGAAATAACTCCCAAATGAAATAATCCCCAATAAAATATCTTTGGGAGTTATTTCATAATTTTTGGAAATTGGGAGTTATTTCATTTTTTGGGACTTACTTCATTGCTTGTAATCCAGGCATTGGGAGTTATTTCATTTTTAATGGGAGTTATTTCATTTTTGTTGGGGAATATTTTTAGCGAACTAACGTCATTGACATTCATTCGCAGTAAGAAAGCGAACTAAAGTCAGTACATTTTTTTTATATTCCAAATTTTCATTTTTCATTATCACCTTCGACTTATGATCATTATATCAAGAATCTGGGATTTAAAAAATGAATCTGAGATTGGCTTAGGTCAGATCCTCAATTCGGGGCGTGATCAATGGTATTTATGTGCAGAACTCCTTTCCGCATTGGCGGCCTTCGGCCGCGCTTCAAAAAATAACCCTGGGCTACGCCATTCCAACTCCGGGTGGTTGCCATAGCCGTGGCTACCGCCACGGTGATGTCCTTCCGCGTGCCACTCTTTTCTCACAGGGTAATGTGATTACAATAACCACATGAACATGACTTTAACTGCAAATATCTCGCAAACTACTAAAAATATTGGTTCAGCGGAGTTATATTCATGCTCCTGGGACCAAACCGCGTCTCAACATTTTTGGTTGTGTATTAGCGCTCGGTACCCCACGTAAACGATTACCCATGTCTAGATTTAGAATCTGAAATGAGATTTTTTTCAACAGTTCAAAAGTTATTTCCAGTTAAAGTTCACAATTTTCTGTCATTTTCATGTGGTTGTTGTAATGGCACATTACGCTGAGCCAAAAAAGTGAAAAAGTGGGAAACGTGGCACGCGGAAGGACATCACCGTGGCGGTAGCCACGGCTATGGCACACACCCGGAGTTGGAATGGCGTAGCCCAGGGTTATTTTTTGAAGCGCGGCCGCAGGCCGCCAATGCGGAAAGGAGTTCTGCACATAAATACCATTGATCACGCCCCGAATTGAGGATCTGACCTAAGTCAAATTTTGCCTCAATGACATTAATTCGCATGTCCAAAGCGAACTAAAGTCAAAATATTAAACGAATTAAGGGCACTGACTTTAATTCGTTTTTGGTCATGCGTCTTAATGTCACTGACATTAATTCGCTTTTTGGGTGCGTAATTTGTTTGGAGGTTGAGCCCAATGTACTATTGATGCCGTGCAAACATTTAAAAATATGCAACGCTTGTGTTCTAATGCTTCATGCTAAGAGTATTTCTGAAGGACTAGAAAACTTTAACTGTCCGATTTGCCGTCAAAAGGTCGACAACACTATTCAGGTTTTCATGTAATTGTTACATTCACATATCTATGTACATATTAACTTCCTGTATTTTTCAAATTTCATTGTAACTGATTATGTTGTAAAAATATACCATTTCAAATTTTGATTTGGGATTTATTTCATTTTTTTTGGGAGTTACTTCATTTGGGAGTTATTTCATTTTTTTGGGACTTATTTCATTTGGGAGTTATTTCATTTTTTTGGGGACTTGTGGTTTCATTGTGAAATAACTACCAAATATTGGGAGTTATTTCATTTCCTTCTTTGGGAGTTATTTCATTTATTAAAGTTGGGAATTATTTCATTTTTATTGGGACTTATTTCATTGGGAGTTATTTCATGGGAGTTATTTCATTTGGGAGTTATTTCACTGCACCGAATTTTTCACTGTAAGCGCACAGCTTTAAGGCACCCTTCTGTATCATGAAATTGTAATTGTTTTTACTTTTTATTTTTTTCTTTTGTCAGTATTTGAAGGACATTTACTCAATGACGAAGCATAAATTGTATGCCCACCCATTGATCCGTAGCTGAATGTTTTGCTTCTTGGCTTCTCTTTACATTTAGTCATCCCTCGTTATACTTTTGCACCTGTGGCACGCACCCTTTTTAGCCTATTTCTACTTAATTGAAGTGTTTACGTATATGACACACTTAACAGTATTAATATTAAAATTTCAAATTTGCTGATGAAATTCCTTGGATATAATTTTTTTTTGCTTTTGGGATCTGAACCCTTTTATACTAATTTGTCAATCTCATTTGTTTTTTTTTGTTTGTGCTAAAAATTTCGAAATTTAGTTCAAACATGTTTCTAAAAATATTTGGGGTCCATTACTTTGATTTAAAAATTATTCAGTAAAAAATAAAGGATTCATGACTGTTAATGAGCTCAAGGCGAAGAGTATTAATTTTTTTTATGAAATGTGTTATTGCTTTATTTTTTAAATAATTTAAATAAATTAAAATGGAAAAGTTTAACTTTGCCTATGGCTGTCAGACTTTTTCATCAGAGCATTTTTGGAACGTTCTATTAACCATTCGGCTATAAGAACGAAAGTAATTTCGGTGAAAAATTGCAATCAAAAATATTTTTTTTTGTGTTATTTCGGAAAAAATTGCCGTGATTCACTCAAGTTTTTTAGGGCTAGTTTGGGGGCAATGCAGGACTGTAGTTTTATTCTGGTCTATGTAGGGATCTTTCCATTTAAATGCGCTCTCTACTTCAACTATTTCTGGGTCATCTACCCACTCCGTGTGGATGTCGTTCGAAGCCCCCCAACTTTAAACGTCTGAGTAAAGATGGCTTCGTAGCTCAACTTTTTTCTTCTTCTATAATTCCTATGAAAAACAGCCAGTTGACTGATGCATACAAAGTAGATATTTGTTGTAGATCACTTCTATGCATTTTAATTATTTTAACAATCAATCTAAATCACTGAGCTGTAATGAATTTCATTGTACTCTTTAATGGAACCTTTTTAGTTCGTTGATTTCCTTTTGTTCATGGTATTCAATGCATTTCTACAGACATAACAAATATAAGAATATTTACCAATATGCATACATACATACATACATATTTAAAAACAGGTATGAGTAAAGAACTACCCAGTAGGAAAAGTCGCTAATTCAAAAGTGTTGCGCTTTTTACATCGAAGTAACCGACCTAGAAGACAAAGTGCTCCCAGAAAAATTTAACTATCTCTCCTTCTTATCTCTCACTTCCTATTCCACTACGCCTGTTGCTCTTCCTACACTCGTTTTCCCTTTTTCCTCCATAAATTCTTTCCGTTGACTAGGAACTTAATGCTTGGTGCCCAATTAAGAACCGGTTAGAATGCCAAATATGAGGAAAAATTTCCGCTAGGTGTCGCATGGATCGATATAAGTATTTAGAAAACTCGTTTCATACGAACGAATTTTGCAAACGATTTTTCAAAAAATTTCCGTTCACAATCATGATTTTGATAAACATTCAAAATATAAGCTTTGCAAGTCTGGATTCACGCAATCGATTTAAAGTAGCTTCCCGTTTAACTAGAGATTTAGAGATGGCTGATGGTTAAAAACGCGGTGATAACGTAGCATTCAAGAAAAAAGTTCCGACAGGTGGCTCAGGGATAAATTGAGGAAACGCCCATGAAACGCAAATATATCTATCGCGATCGATTTTTAAAAAACTTCCCGTTGATCCAAAGACTTGGACGAAATGCAAAAAATATACAAAGGACCATAAAATATGCTGTGAGAAATATTCCGCTAGGTGTCACACGCAACGCGAATTTATAAATATTCGTAAACATTTCATTCACTGGTTATAGATTTCCCTGCTGGGTATGAAAGACTATTACTGCTCGTAATCCATAATAATCGGCAACAATTGATAATAATGCGTAACGAAATTTATCATTTTTCTGTTAACGTCTCGTACAAAAGTAACAAAAAACTTATTGAATAAAAAGGTATTTCTTATAATTAAAAAAAAAAAAAAATACATAAATTTGTTCACACTTACGTTCATACGTACTTCGTATTCTTGTTTAAGTTACGGTGAATTATTAATTTGTTATGGTTATTTCTTAATTATATATGAACACAGTTGTACAAACGAATGCAGCGCTTAGCCAACAGGCGGTCAGTCGTTTAGGAAAATTAACAAAGGTGCGTCAGTTTGGGCGAAGCATCTCATTGACCCGTTCACGTCCGGTGCATGGGAGCAAAGGTAAAAAATACATACATACCATGATTAATAAAGCGGGAAATGAGAAAATTAAATAACGAATTGGATGCATCAAACATTAAAACGCATTTCGGAGAGCGTTGAATGATTGATTTGTGATTGTCGTGTGTGCACGAGTGGAACTTCCTAGGCAAACACATTTATTTAGCAGCCAGAATTTAAAAAAAAATTCTATGCATAGAACCTTCTTGCATCGATTTATAATAATGAAAATTCTAATAAAAAAGTTTTTTTTTCTTTTCTTTCATTTCCTCTTGTTTCTTGCATTAAAAATGCTTGCAACATAATCACATTCATGAACTTTATTTTGTGAATTCCATCAAGTGTTTCCTGCCGCAATGCCACTTGAAATGCAGTCGGTGTACCCATAATTTGTAACGAAGTTTGTAATGCTAAATGATGCTGGACGTTGTTCGTGTCAAGACGAATAACGTCATCGAATGATGGATGAACATATGCAACTTTATCACTTGCAAGAATTATGCGGTGTTATTCTTCACATTCGATTGATGTTGCAACTATACACTAGTTAACAAAGTAGAACAGCAAGTCTGCCCACTTTTAAACTAAAAACGAGAATTTCAAAATGATTTCTAAGTATGCAGTTTTATAGCCTAATAAATTCTAGTCTCACAAAGTGAAAGCCCCAAGGACCTTAAAAATTTGGTTGATTTTTGATGATTTTTTTTCGACATAGTATGTGATATTTTCTTTAGAGAGCACATATGAAATACCATGTCGAAAAAAAATTACCAAAAATCTACGGAATTTTTAAGAGGCTGGAGACTTGCACTTCGTGAAACTAGAATTTAATGGACTACAAAACTGCATACTCGAAAATCTTGTCTCAAATTTGAAAATTCTCACCAACTTTTTTGAATTTAACAATATTTTCCATAATTTTTACATAAGCTTGGAAAGGAAAAAATTCCGCTAGATGGCGCGTGGATTAAGATATTTAGAAAGTATTGTAGGACATTTCTGATCGATTTCCAAGCAAATTGCGACGAGTTGATGACTTGAATCTAGGAACACGTTTCAAGATGTGATAAAAAGCACACCGAAAAATATTTCGCTAGATGGCGCATGGATTGAAAAGATTAAAAGATTGATATTTATGTTTTGATTAGGGTTAATTCTAACCATTCATAAGGTCATACAAAAAAAAATTGTTTAAATTTTTAAGAATATTTTATATAAATGGTCGCATTTATGTAGTGCAGTGTAAAAATTTAATTTATTACATGTAATAGTGTGATGTGCAGTATCCGCTCTCCGCCACCCCCACACAGCGCAAAATGATAAATGATTTTCCATTAACTGCATTTTACAAAAAGGGCAGCAGTGTAATCAGCAGCATTACTGACATCAGCATTAACAAAAACCGGCAAAATGCTATACGAAAAATGAGCTACCAACAAATAATGGAGAAAAAAAAGTAGACAGCAAGCAGAAAAAATAAAAGAGAATGCACAGAGATAAAGAAAAATAAATGAAAGAATAAAAGTAAGCAAAAAAAAAATAAGTGGAAAGCAAAAGCAGCATATTACCACTGTGAGAGTTGAGGAGAGCAAGAAAGAAGAACATGCTGTGAGTGCCACTCAAAATGGGCCAATTTGTTGTTCTAATTTAATTCGAATCTTTTTTTGGGCATAGACATCTTTTGAATGTGTGTTTCCAAGTTTGTAGAAAGCAGCCAAAAATTCTCGGTTATTTCAAAAAAGTGCTAGAAATTTTTAATTTTTAGGCAAGAATTTCAAACTGATTTCTGAGTATGCAATTTTGTAGCTCATCAAATTCTAGTCTCACAAAGTGCAGGTCTCAAGGCTCTTAAAAATTCTATATATTTTTTGATACATTTTTTTCGACATGATATTTGGTATTTTTTTCAATGCAAATTGTATTATGTGATGAAAAAAATGTGCACAAAATCAACCCAATTTTCGAAAGCCTTGAGACTTACACTTGGTGAGACTAAAATTTTTAAGGCAACAAATCTGCATACTTGGAAATCATTTTGAAATTCTTGCCTTAAAACTAAAAAATTTCAGCCCGTTTTCTGAATTTTACAATAATGTTCGCACTTTTCCATAAACTTGGAAGCACTAATTCCAACATAAAATTTAGTTGCAGAAGTTTGCGAAATATTTTAACATAATCCAGTGGACCATTTTAAGTGTCATTCACTGTATAAACCTTTAAAACAGAGCTTCAATAACGCTTGTATTTGCCTCGCTGGATGCTGTCTTGCTTGCCTTTGGCAGGATGTGCGAACGAGTGAATGCAGCAGAAGACAATCAACATTCTGTCATCCATCATGTGAATGGATTTTTTTTGAGTACGGTTGCTGTCAGAGACTAGCCATATCGTCAGCCAGCCAAGCACTGAATGTAGTGCTACAATAATTGTTCTACAACTTACGCCCACTCACAAACAGATATGCTGTACATTCATACATACATACATATGTATAGCATTTTAGCACTCTGGTTTGCTGCTGATTCCTTTCTTACCCTTTATTACAATTTCTTATTTTTATTTATTGTTTGCTTGCTTCTGTATTGCTTATTTCGCCATTTAATCTGATTTTTCGAATCTCATTTGCCACATTGTCAGATCTTTGATTATTTCCACGAATTGTGATGTGCTTAAAACAACGTTGGTGCAGCATGACAGTGGCAATAATGCTGTCTTTAGGTTGGCCAGTGATGCCACTGTGTTCGAAATTTATTTTGGCATACATATTTATGAGAAAAATTTAACAAATTTGTAGTCTTACGCTGAAAAGAAAAATAAAAAGAAGATGTAAATTAAATTATTTTTCAGAACCACCCTGTCTTCATTTAAATTTTTTAAAAACACCCTATATCAAATTTTTTTTAACAAACTCCCTACCTCAGCATATTTTTATTTATTGATTTGAAATTGTAGTTTAACCTAAATATTTTTCGATCTGCATTCCCTCAAAATGCATTTTTATCAACCCATTTTGTTAAAAATATATCCAAGTGGCAACACTGCAGCGTGACGAGTGGGGTGTGCGCTGTAGTATTGTTTGCTTAATGTTGGCCAGTAGCCGCCATGCGGGCATTTAGCCACAGCAGCTGTTGCATAGCGATAGCTAAAATTTTACAGCTTAATATGCAGAGTTTATTATGAGTCATTTATAAATGTAAATTCACATTTTTACATGCAAATAGCACATTATTTTTGTAAACATTTTGTATGGATTTCAAAGGCATGAAGTTTTTTGTTTAGGCCCCCAATACTACCACGGTTATTGCTCATATAGCCACAGCGAATTCTAATGCCATAATTTGTCAATATAAATCCCAAATTTGATCCATGATGCTAAATGTTTTAGTTGAATTTTATTAGATTTTTAGATGTTCAAATATTTACACCAGAAATATATGACTTACTCATATGAAGATTGATGAAACTTTTGTTTGTTGGTGACAGCGACAGCGGATGAGAGTTGAACATTGAAATGCATGCGAACAGTAAATTAACAGAGAAATACTCGAAAGCATAGGAAAGGGCAGGGAATCTGACGCAACGGGTCGTTTAACGGGTTAGAAGAGGAAATTATAGAAAACCGATGTAGGCGTTTAAAATATCATGTCATGGGATATTCCCGCTTTTATTTTATTTCTGGAATAGCATTCCCACACTCACAAAAAGTTACAAAAATATATATCTAAGGATGAATTTTTAAGAAATCTTTCTTAACGCATAACCTCAAAATCTCGAAGACCGATAGACAAATAATTCTAGGACCAAATTCAGGAGAATTTTTCAAAATATTAGGCAATTTAAGTTAACTCTCTTTTAGTATTGGTCTGCTTATGTGCCCTCGAAGAATATACCAATCTGCTTTTCAAGTTTACTGTGGGCCTTCCAACAACACTTTGACCATTCGAACAAATTATGTATTTTAATTCTACGTGATCTGCAACTTTGATGAAACTCATTTCAAGCAAAAGTGACAATTCATGCTTGAATTAGCTTTTGTCGAGCGTTGTTACGAATTATTCGCAATTAAACATTCATCTTGAAACATTTCGCTGATATTTTTTTGAGCAATATTTTTTGTGTGTGCATTTTTGCGCCAATTTTAAAGTTAAATAATTTATTAAAAATCGGTATTGATGCTTATTAAGAAACTACTTTGTAGCTTTAAATAAATTCATATAAATTATATAAAGTTTACTAAAGTAATTGTAATGTGAAATTATTTTATTTTTTTTTTAATTTATTTTATAAATGAAAATTGTATAACACTGCTAGTTTTATTGCTTGTTGTTTTTGCAAAAGCGAAAAATTTATTTGTAAATTCAAATTGACAAATTCTACATTTTACTATGCCATTCATTGGTCTGCAAACATTGATCCACGTGTCTGAATGAGCTGAATATTTGTGTTTGTGTATGTAATTTTATTTGCTTTTACTTAATATGCTTAAGCTGCTTTCATTCCTCTATTCCACATAATGTTACATTTCCCACACACACACACACATACTTATGTATTTGACTGTGCGTGTGTGTGCTCACTTCAGGTTAATTTCTCCGGTCATTGTAGAGCTCACATTTTATAGCTTTAACAGCTTTTTCTTCCACTCTCTGCCTCTTTCTTAAGCTTACATGGCATTTAAAAGCATTTGCTTATATCCCAAATTTAAATACGTAAATATTTAATGCAAAACGAATTTTCTTATTTTGTTTGCTTGTTCGGATTTCAAATAATTCTATTTACTTTGCTTACTTACGTGCGATTTATATAACTTTCAATTCATACCAGGCACATTTACTAGATAACCTGCAAATGGCAGTGAATTTATGTAAATACCGAAAACGACTTTGAAATTGAAATAACATTGAGTTTCAAAGTTTGTTGCATACATTTAGGTGCATAAAATGTTTAGTTGCAAATTTATAGAAAACACACTCAAATATGAATACAAAAAAAAAAAAAACAATAATGTTTTTAATAAATTATAACTGAACGCAATTTATTTAAATTTGAAATATTATTCCAGCGGAAAAGTGTGGGCAGAACCCCTTGAAAAGTGTGGGCATAACCCATGAATGAAAATCCTCAAACAAAATTAAAAACAATTCAAAAGCTGGAACTTATTATGCTCTAAAGATAAAAATAATGCCCTCCGGCATTTTAAACTCTGCCTTAAGATTCACATCAAAGCACTATATGCCAATCCTATGCTTGGTCTCCATTTCGTATTAGCAGCGCCATCTATTGACAACATATACATTTTTATTTCTTTTCAATTCAACGCACAGCAATGGGCCTAAGCAACTGAAAGCAATCCTTTCTAGTTCTGAAGCATCCGCCTATCCACAATCTAATTTTATAAATATAATACAATTTGCTTAATTTCGTTTGCATAATTTTGGGCGCTTACCCAACTTTTCACAGCCGATAAGCTAAAGGACCGCTTCAAATAAATAATAAATAAAAATAAGCAATTGAATAGTTTCCACTCCATTCAAGACCTTTGAATAATTTGCATAATTTCAGGCGCTTACCAATTCTGAACAGGCAAAAAAGCAAAGCAACCTTTTTGAATAAATAATAAATTTAAAAAAAAATTCGAAAGATAGTTAGTGCAAATTTTTAAACTGGAAAAATCTGTGGCAATAAGCCATAACAGAAAAAGACGGCCTAGGACACATTTGAATTTAAGATTATATGCCAAAAACGCCTAAATGTAGGTAATGTTACATTCGTAAGTAAATCAGTACAGCTTTTATTTGCAGGATGTTTTCGGCCCTTATCACTCGTTGACGCTATCGACTTTTTCTAACTTATTTCGATGAAAATGTAACATACATTTATCGATTCGAGCAGCTCAGCCAAATTTTGGAATCGCCACAAAAGTTGCATATTTTTAGGCGCGCGATTCCTCTTATAAGTTTGATCTCAAATTATGAGCAATGTTGAATAAAAAGAAAGGCTAAAGTCTATTTCTTGAATTTAGAAACATATTTAACTTAATATTGGCTTCAACTACGTTAATAATTTTGTAATTTGAGTTAGAAAATTTAAAAAAAAAATACCTAAAGCCGCCTTTTTCATTTTATGCCATCCTAACTGATATTGAAGCTGGCAACTTAAAACTTTAATCAATCTTAAATATGACCTAAGCTGTTGGTTATTACGCGTTGGCATAGAAACTTGTTCTCTTTTTTATTTTCACTCAAACCCAGTCGTTTGGTCACGTGTATGCAAAGCTTATGACTCGTGCGCCCACACTCGTCCTCACGCATATACATTCGTTCTTTTCATTTCAATTCCTTTTTATTTGCATCTCTTGTTATTTTTTTTCAGTTTTTGCATTCGCTTTTTGTTGTTTGTTTTTTGTTGTTTTTCACTCACTTGCGTCAGATTGCCGCCTGTTGGCCTGGAGCGCATGGTTGCAACTGTTTTGCTAATGTTAGTTTTTTTTTTTTGTTAAATATCCTTTCACTTTGTATTAATAATACGTTTACAAGTCAACTTTTTATTGCTATTTATTGTTGTTTTTACAATTGCATACATACATGCAACTCTTTTGATGCTGCTGTGCGCCTAACCGTATGCTATATTTTTGTGTATATGTATATTACACACGTGTGTGCGGGTTTTATTCATTTGAATTTGCTTTTAATTTTTTATTTATTTTTTTTTCTCTTGTTAAACATTGACGCTGCAAAAATAATGCGAATGCGCTCATTCAAATCTTTACATATATAATAACTCTATGTTGGACTTTGGTAAACAACAATTGAGTTTTTTTTTTTGAGCTTACCACAGCATGTTTATCTCGGTTTATTTTTTTTTCTCTTTTTTGCTTTTATATATTTCATCGCTTTTTCGCTTTTGTGATGGCTTTTTAATCGCCATTTTCTGGCTACGGTTTTTCTAGCGCACGCATTTTTAATATATACAACTTTTGTTCAATACGTACAGTGAGTGCCACTCAAAATCGCCCACTCGTTTATTTTAATATGCAACGAAAACTTCTATAGCTAAAAATCAAAATGGAGGTTTTCGTATCATAGAAACCTTTTGAATGAGTGCTTCCAAGCTCATGCAGATATTCCGAAAGTTCTTGAAAAATTCAAAAAAAAAAAAATGTGAAAAGAATTTCAAAGTGATTTCTTAGTATGCAGTTTTGTACCCTACTAAATTCTAGTCTGACAAACCGCAAGTCTCAAGATTCCCAAAAATTTGGTAGTTTTTTGGTAATTTTTTTTTCGACAAAGTGTTTGATATTTTTTCCCTGCAAGTTGAATCAATATGACTAATGTATTAAAAAAAAATGCTACCAAAAAAATTTTAACTAATTTTTTTTTTTGGTCTGTGAAGTATTTTCTAAATTTTAAATTTTATTTTTAACAAAAAAAAAAATGTTTCAGTGTATCTTTTTGAAAGCTAAATTGAAGCTAATTGCATTTTGAATACCTTTCTTACTAAACAAAGATCTTTGAAATCTATTCAGTCATTCCCGTCATTTTTTAAATAATTCGATACCTTGTCACTCCCCCAAATTTTTCAAAATGCAATTTCTAAAAATGAGATTATCTTTGTGTGAATGAAATGTTTATTTATTTCATTAAAATCTGAGAGGTTCGGGTTTAAAATTTTTCTTATTCATATAATTTTTCTATTTAAAAAGATCTTGCTTCTGATTTAGAAGCACAGTTGCCTCCTAATAGGCCGTGGCCCGCATGTTGTTTTCAATCTACTCAAATCAATTTTTTCGCTTACATTTTTTCTCATGACAATTCAAAAAAAAAACAAACTCTTTAACTCTCTTCTCCTTTGATTCTTGTTTAGTTGCTCGAGTTCATTGAACCAAACATTTGGCATCTTTTCCCATATCTCAACCCCCAACTTGTCACATAATGCAGAGTTTCATTTTCGTATTTTGCTTTGACGGCAACTCCCCAGCACTTCAGTCTTTCCATTAGTCATCCTCATCAACCCCACTTAGTTGTTTTTGTTTTTACTCCACTTTGTGTTTGAGTTCTTTGAGCCCAGACAATTTTGCGAGCTTTCTTATGTGCTGTAACTTGAAGTTTACGCTCGCTGTGGAGGAACTAGATAAAATTGGTTTAATTCAGTTTGAGTAGTTTATTTTAGATAAGCTATCGGAAATAAAGTTGGAGCTCAAAATTTAATTTTCCTGATTTAGGAATAATTACCATTTAAGACCTGTGAAAACAAAAAAATGCCTACGGAAAGCCAAAAATCAAACTACATACATGAAATTATACGCCACCAAATTTACCAAAAATAAATATTTTAAAAATTATTCTAAATGTAATATAAATTAAACGAACGTCTTTATTTTCCACTTACTAAACGTTTAAATTTTTCTTCCTTATAGGGCAGTCACAGATCCTCGCGATGGACGACGCGTTGCACTCAAAAAACTTCCAAATGTATTTCAATCGCTGGTGTCATCGAAAAGAGTTTTCCGTGAATTGAAAATGTTATGCTTTTTTAAGCATGAAAATGTGAGTATGAAATAACAAAATTTATTTTGTAGTTATTAAAGTAAGTATTTCGCCTTAAAGTAGGCAACGTTATTACTGATAAAATATCCGGCATGGAATTATCTACTTAAGCCTAAAACTATACGAGTACAGTCAGTTTACTTGCATCCGTTCTTTTTATTACCAAATAATTTTACTTAAAATTGATAATAGCAATTCGAATTATAAGCGAAAAAAACGCCTAAAATTATGCATTATGATATTGAAAATAAAAGTCCTCTCATATTCATAAATTTTCTTTAACTTTAAGCCACTCAAAATTGAACAAACAAGTTATTGTTCCATGGTACTAGATTCCGATTGTTCCACGATGCGACCTCCCTATCGTTTATAATTACTTTGTAGTAAGTTTGCACTATCCTTTAAAGAAATTGAGTTTTTACGCCTAAAAGTATGCACTGTTTCATATACATAATTTGTTTCTATTTCTTTGGTTTTTTTTCTTGTTATTTCACATCAACTCAATATCATTAGAAGGTCCTACTCCTACAAATTTGTGTCGCATTACAATCTTTCTCATTTTACTTCGTTGTTATGCATTTTTAATGCGCTTTTCAAATTTCGTTCCACACGTTTTTCGATATCATTTTCTCTTTGCCTTACAAATGCTTTTGCGCAATTTTGAATTGAAACGATTGAATTTATGCAACGCTTTTAACAAATCGTAAACCTTACCAAATGCATTTTAGTTTTCATGGCACGCAATGACGGTGTTTTGTTTATTTCCGCTGACTCTTCCACCTCCCCCTCTCTGGGTGTAGTATGAAAACGCATTCATTTCCGATTATTTATTCTTCTTATATTTCCACGAATAGCAGCGGGGTGCAATTCTATGTTGGGTACGAATGTTTGAATTAGGGCGATCGATTATCGACTTTTTTTCGAAAACGATTTTCAAAAATTATAATTCTGAAAATAGGTTTCCATTTTTTCTAAAGAACCCGAAAAGAATTTTAAAAATCTATTGAAATTTTTTGGCTTCTTAACTCGCGACTAAATTTTGCCAACTACATCCAAAATTTTATTCAGAAACTAGTTTGAAAAACATGAATCGAACACCTTAATTTGCACGAACGATTGCACATTTCAATCGTACAATTCGTAAAGCTTCTACTCACTACTATACTATTTTAGGAAGCTATTGAATTGCAAACTTTTATAGAATTTCATTGCATATCAATAGGCGCTTAACACAGTAAAATGCGCTGCTATTGTTGTTGTACTTTTATATGTTTTTATAACCGTTTAAAATGCGTATCTCATTTCTGCTTATTGAATGCACTTTTGGGTCGCAAAAGCATTGCCGTACACACATTCAAAAAGCACATTTTCGCACACCAAAAAACAGAAAATGATAAAAAAATTTAAATGAAATAGTAAACAGAAATTTTGAGCGTTAAGTTTTGTTGAAAACGGATCGAACGGATGACGTTTGGAGATAGAAGGGAGTAAGAGCTGCAGATAGAGATAGAGGTATAAATAAAAAAAGAGATGGAGATAGAGGTAGAAATACAGATAGAGATAGAGGTAAAGATGGAGATTGAAGTATTGATGGTGATAGAGATAGAGGTAAATATGGAGATAGAGGTAAAAATAGAAATAGGCATAGTGCTAGAAGTAGGATATGGAATAAAGATAAAAGTAGGATGAAGATAGAGGAGATAGGTTACAAAGAAGAAGAGAAACAGTAATATAAGGAGCATTTGTTACTGGAGCAGAAGAGATGTGAGGCAAGTTAGAAGGAAAATTTAGAGAGAAGAAGAAGGGATCAAGATATATAGAGGAACCATAAACAATATAGAACAATTTGTGAAATGTAAGCCAATACAACTTTTGGGAAGTTTAACATCTGTTAGCCTAGTCCATGATATATAAATAAATGTCAGTTAAATATTTTTTAAAATTAAAGTGTAATAAATTTATAACTATCCGCCTTTACTTTTATTATTCATCGCAGTATTCCCAGCCTTAGTTGAAGGGTTTATCAAAGGCTTTGCACATCAGTTGTAATAGTAACTGAAATTTTGCAATCAAATGCTCGTTTATCCAGCTCCAGCTTACATGTTAAATCTATTTGGATTAATTACAGAGCAAACCTTTTTAAAAGCTCAAAATCCACTTTCCATTCGAATGCGCATAAATAAATATTTTATTACGAAATACATAATCTTTTATTGTTTGTTTTATTTTAAAATTTTTATTTGCCAGCTACTAAACCCATTTGAATTTACAAATATTAATAACAACATTTCAGTTTTCGTTGCTCAAACATGACAATGTGAGTGATGCTGCAAAATGTTGCATGTCATTTTTATTTGTTGGACTAAAAATTTTCAAAACATTTCACTGAGTTTGCACTTCGTTCATTCAACGTCCTTAGAGAAAAATAAATAGCATAGCTAAGCAGCTAGTTGTAGTATTAAATAAGTTTAAAAGTTACTTTTGATTGCAGCTAAACGGAAATTGCACACAAATTTTCAATATTGACATGCAACTTTTTGCAATACCGATACTTATTTATACATTTAAATGAAAATAAATTTGAATGTTGGCATTTTCTTTATTGCATACATTGCTCGTATTTACAAATTAATGGATATAAATGCTGGGGTGGTTTCTGTTGGTGTTGAAAATCCCGAAAAATCATTTTTTCACAATACCGATATTTTAAAAATTTTGTAAACTCGGGTAATCATTTGCTTTGGATATTAAATTAATTGGCTGAAACATTTAAATAAAATTTGATTGTTATAAAGCACAGAAATTTGTTTGTTATAAAAAACCTTTCATAACCAAATCACTACGCAAATTTAGCTTTTTAAATATCATTCAAAAATTTTATGAAACTGGAAAACTACAAATAGAGTTTTCTTATTTCATCAAATCCCGTAAATCCCGAAACAAAAATTCATTCCTAACTCAAACATACTAACAAAGTAATCATGAACTCACTTGCTTTTGCATGTCAGCCAATTTCTATACGAATTATTTTATTGCTTTTAAACTGTGCTTTTAAACTCTGCAGAGCTTTATAGTTTTCATATTTCCTGTCATAGCAAATATTCGTATAATTCAATCATTGAATATTTAAGCCATTAGCTTCAATAAATTTCTCCTTGCATCGTACGTTTTCTGCAATATTTCTTGATCCGTGGACCCTGAAAAGTAACTGGCAGGAATTTTGGTTATCGAGATATTTCCGCTGTGCTTTTAGCATTCTACCTTTCAAAAAGTGTTTCTCTGTAGCTGAGCGGTTTAGATATCGACGCTTAACAAACTCCAATCTTTCAGTGTCTCACCCATATTAAACAATTCGGCTTTGCCAACATAAAAAACTTACAAGTCCCACTGTGCTTTGTGGCTATAAAAGTAATCAACAGCCGTTAGACCTACAGCTTTGTTTACGGGTCAGGCTGTTAATCCATCAGTGCTTAAAAATAATATAAACACTACTCGCACAAAAGCAATATAAACGTTATGCGCTTTCAATGCAAATAAGTAATTTGGAAAAAAAAAACAACAAAAATGAATGAAGCTTAACTGCATGTTGCAGCAACCTGTACGATTACCCATATATAGCATATACAACAATTGCATATGAATGAATGCATATATGGATGAACAAGTGATTATACAAATGTATGTACTATCTACATATGTACTGTATACATATATATAGAATTTAATATATAAATGTATATTATGTAGCTCCATAAGCCAGACCACAGCAGTACAAAAATAAGAATTAAAATAAAATAAAATAAAATAAAATAAAATAAAATAAAATAAAATAAAATAAAATAAAATAAAATAAAATAAAATAAAATAAAATAAAATAAAATAAAATAAAATAAAACAAAATAAAATAAAATAAATTAAAATAAAAAAATTAAATAAAATAAAATAAATCAAAATAAAATAAAATAAAATAAAATAAAATAATTTGTGTATTTGAAGCTGGCTTGAGGTCCGAAAATTTTATTAAATTAAATTAAAAAAATAAGATAAAATAAAATAAAATAAAATAAAATAAAAATAAAATTAAATTAAATTAAATTAAATGAAACGCTGCACCTCAAAATTAAACACTGTGCCTTGCAAAGAGTATTCTCGATTGATTTACCGGTATGTTGTTGTTATAAGCTCATTTGTATGCAACGCAGCATACCCAATGGGAAGCGCCATACTGCATGCAAATATATTTGGCTTTTCATTTTCTTGAAAGAACGTTCTGTAAGCTTTTTACTTGGCTATTTTTTATTTCTCTATTTTTACTACTCGTTTTTTTTTGTTGTTATTTCGAAGTTTGAATTTGTTGTTTTTGTGTTGTTTTACTTACTGCTTCACTACAAGAAGTTGAGCTGAGATCGTGTGATTTATGTGGAATTGTGTTTTGCTTTGAATTGAAAATTCCTTTGTCCGTTTGGCTCAATGGCAGCTTGACTTAGCTGGCAGGATGACTTTAGATTTCTTAAGAACTTCCAAACCACGTTTGCTTTGTCTAGTTGATTGGAAAATACTTTATTGGGACAGATGTTTGTAGCTTAAGATTTCAAACGATGTGTCTAAAAAATGGTTAAATTAATTTCTTGTTCCTTACTACATTAAATATGACGCTTGACAGTAACACTGTAGTTGCTTCGCGTGATTAGGAATACTAATTTAAGGTTGCCTTTCATATAACTTAACTTAGTGGCAGCTCAATACTCGGCTTTATCGAAGCATATTCAAGAGTGAGCAACACCCAGTCTAACGCCACTCTAAAGAGAAGTCCCAACTTTTAGACCCGTTTTAGGGTTCAAACCCCCATCTCTCCCCTACTTTGGAATCCAAAAATTTATATTTTTTGTGAACTGTGAAAAAAGATGTCCTCGAAATTTCATAAAAAAATTTTGGAGCCCCCTTCCCCTCCTTTCCAAAATCCTGGTTCCGCCACAGCTTTCAGCCCATTTACTTGGCTTCAGACAGTAGAATATGATTACCGTTTATTTGTGTAGCTATTATGGATTACCAGTATGACGACATAATTGTTAAATTTGTGAACTTTTGTTCTTTTGCCAATGTTGACGCTGGTGGTAGCAGTGATAGTGACTGTCTGACATTGGGTGTGGACTATAGAAGTTCATATTATTGCTTGACTGATTGTCTGATGGTGAATGGTTGACTGTCAGCGTCAACTTAGCAGACAAAAAAAAAAAAAAATAATGGGTGTGTACAAGCAACAATAACAATAAAAATAACAACAAAATGTTGCAACAATATCGATACGTTGATTATGTTAAGGGAAACAGCAGCAATACTAACAACAACAACAACAACAAAATAGTTGCAGTATTCACAAAAGCGGATGGGCTGGGCGCGAAACGTGTAACGGTGGCAAAGCCAAACTCAGGTAGGGCAACTGACATTAAGGCATCAGCACTGTGTGACGGACTGTGCTTGGTTGGCTTACCTTGCTCGGGTTTGGTGGGACGCCTGCACATGGGAATGAATTATTAAATTCAATCAAATTTTACGAAGGGCTAACCTAGGTTATAGTATTTTTTTCTTCGGTACACATACATACATATGTTGATATAAATCAATGAAAATGTTATTTGAATGCTGATATGCACATTAGACTGGACCACTTTTTTTTATAATTATTTTTAAACTTTTCAGAAATAAATTTTTCGTCATAAAATTTCTGAATAAAAATTGTGTACTAGAGCTGTTTGAGTGTAATATACAATGGATTTTTTAAAGTTTAAATGAAAATTATTAAAAACACAGCTTCGATATCACTACTATTTTATTGCACGCAACTGTATACATGTAAATTTTTGTCTGCAAAGCGCTCTTGCATAATACTATTGATATGCGTAGGACGGAAGGGCTTGTTATTCTTGTTTTTGTTGTTGTTGTTGCTGAGGTTGATAGACAACAACCAAACAGCTGTTACAGTGGCCACATTTTTAATTTTATTTGATGTGGTTTTTGGTGTTTAAAAATGCTTGTACCTTAACAGTGTTATATTCTAGCTGGCGTAGTGAATTTCTTTTTTTTGCAGTTTTTTTTTTCAATTTTTTTTTTAAATATTTTTTTCAAATTTAAAAAAAAAAATTTTTTTATTATTTTTTCTATTTTTTTTTTTGTTATTTTTTTCCTTGTGTGCCTGCAATTTGATTGATTTGTTGATCAAGCAAAAAAAAAGCCTATAAAACGGCCTGCAGTGCAGTCACTGCGCACGGCAAGGTAGACTCCGCTCAGCTCAATTAAATCGCTTGGGGGGCTCACGTGAAAATGTTGCATGCCGCAGTGTACGTTGCTAGCCAAATAATTTATGTATGTGAGTGCATGGATATACATACAAATTTATTCTCTACATATCAAGCCACCACAATATTTATTTAGTTAGAAAAATGAGTTGCCCTTTAAATGAACAGGAAATGTGAATTGTGATGGAATGAATTCAATTAATTTGCTATTTGGTTGTATACTTTAATGAATTTAATACATAAAATTCATAGACTTTGTATAATTATATTAAATGATAACATTTCCACTAAACAACTTTAATGATGAGAGAGGCAAATCATTATGGATTGCTTTAATTTGTAACAACGCAGTGCTAGCTTTAGAAACACCGAGACTACTTGATTTTAGTCAACATCTGTTCCACTATGAATCTGGGAGGGAAAGAGTTTTAGAAGCTTATATAGTGCGCAGGATCGAAATATTGTTTACTCAAAGTGAGCTGGGTATAAAAATGATCAGACCGATGAGCTGAACCGATTTTGTCCATTTTGAATGCGAACTGCACCTTCCCCAAGTGTATTTCAGGAATCGTAAAATGAATTTCAGAATAGTCAATTGTGCCAAAGAAATCGTGAAATTAGTTTCCGAATAGTCAATCCCACTTAAAAAGCGGTAAGATAACTGTCAGAGTAACGAATTGGAAACCATAACTTCTGAACTAAAATTGATTATTCTGAAATGCATTTTACAACTTTTGAAATACAATTGACTAATCTGAAATTAATTTCACGTTTTCTGAAGTATATCTGATTATTCCGAAGTACATCTGACTATTCTGAATTAGATCTGATGAGCTCTGAATTAGATCTGAAAAAAGTTAAATTTCTCAGTCTATCCGTTTTAGCTTTCGTCTGACTGTTGGACAATTTTATGAAAGTTTGTATAAAGAACAACACTGGAATTACTCTTCCTCTGCTGTCGATACACGAAAATTTCGAATGGATTACACAGAAAACTAAAAAGTTATACAGTAAAAGTATTTTGGTAATTACATGCCATTCAAAGCATTTAAAATTCAACAAAGCAAATTACAAAATGTCCAGTTCGAGCTACATATTTCCACCTACAGTCCAATAGAGTTCTCACTTCACAGCGCAGCCAGTCAGCGGTGTAGGTAGTAAATGTGGATATTTGCTTTGTATTTGCAGGCATGATTAGCTAATAATGTGATTGCAACCGCAGAACCACAAACAAACCGCCCACGCATGCTGTGGCATACTCATTCATGCAAAGTCGCACACGAAAACACACACACACTTACATAATTGCTATAATATGTTTTGTTGCAATTAAGTGCATTTGTGCGGAAAGTGCCACTCTGCCACAGATACTTCGAATAAAATGATTTTCAAGCGAATTCAGAACATTTTGAATATTTTACTTTGTTCAAAATCGCTATTGTTATTGTTGTGTGTTTGTTGTAACAGAAATTCGCACTCATTTCAATGGCTGCCAGAAACATTTCAACAACAGCTTTTAGCCTAATTTGCTTGAATGAGTGTTAGTTATTGTTGCTTTGTTGCAGGCATAGGCGTTGAATGAACAGTGGCGCATGCTGGAGGAATTTGTTTGAAAAATAAATATTTAGAATTAACTTTTCAAATAACAAGGAATGCTACTAAATATACCAAGGCGAACTTAGATGGAGTATAAAATTTAATAAGAATAATGAAAACAGAAACAGTTTTAAGTAAGTTGTGAAAATAAAAAAAAAAAATAAAAAACTAAAAATTTTATTTAGTGTTTGCAAGAGAAATAAAGTTCAATAAAATTGGACCTTAAAGAAAACATTTTTTTTTTCTAAATTTTAATTTTAATTAAAGAAAACAAATTTTTTTTTAATTTAATTTAAAGAAGAAAAAAGTCCTGCAGTATTGGACTTTGAAAAGGGTTAAAACTCGTTAAAAATATTTAAATTTCCAAGTTCTATAAAAATTTATCTTAAAAAACCGTATCCAGATGTCAGAATTTATTAATTCTTGAACTTTTTTGCATAGTATTTAAATAGTATTCTGAAGCAGAAAAAAGTTCTGCGAAATTGGACCTAAAAAAATTTCGTTTCTTTTTTTTTTAAATTTACAAAAAAAATTTGTTGAATTTAATAAAATGAATCGAGTTCTGCAAAACTTTTTCAAAACATAACAAAATAGTTTTGTTTTTGTAATTTCAAAAATTGTTTTTTGTAATATAAAATTTTTTTTTTGTAATTAAAATTTTTTTTCCCACAATGTTAACTATTAATTAAATTAAAATTTTTTGGAAAATATAACCATTTTATTTGAAATAAAATAGTGCAAGTTAGGCTTAGTTAAACTGTGCGAATACAGACAAAAAACTATTCAAATTATTGTTTTTGCTTTTATTACTCTAATAGTTAAAAACAATCACATCGGTAATTAAACATTTGTCTTCAATATCTATCTATAATACACAAGTTCATTATATGCAACGAAAATCGAAATATTTTAGTTATCATTTTAAATTATGTAAAACGTCCCACTATGCAGTGAATTGCAAAAACAAATTCTCCACGTGGCAACTAAACAACAAAATGTTATAACTAAAATTTGCATGTAATTTTTTTTTATTATTTTTTTTCCTTCATTTAAACTTTATTGTTGACTAATTTCGGCATTTTTGTTATTACAAAAAAGAAGTAAATAAACAAGCAATTGAACTCGCAACATGCATAGTGTTGCATGTGGCATGTGTAAAAAATGTAATTCGTTGCATGTTGTCAAAGTTTTTGACGCAACAATTTTCGAGAGCTTAAATTACCATCAAGAACACAAAGAAACACAGCACCCGAGCAAAAACAGCTGAAATAAAAAGAAAACCATTGAAATTCGAATTTTTGTGTTGCATAGTAAGCGTGTTGCACGTGCGCTTGTGCGCGCCACATGCAAATTTAAGTGTAACTGAGAGACTATTGTGAATTCATACAATTTTAACATTGTCGCCTCGTGTGCCCATATTGACCCGTGATAACTATTTATTACACATTGACGTACAACTTTTTTTTTTGTTTTTTGGAGATCTGATTTTATTTTTGTATTTTACATGCATCGAATTGACACCGAATTAATTGTCTGTGTAGCATGCAACACTGATCGCTGATTGTCCTTACCCCAATGCAGCCCTAGTGTCACCTCAATTTATCAAGTGTTGATTATTTTGTACAATTGCACACTGTCATTAAATGAGTTTGTCAATATAAGGACTTATCTTTTGTTAACTAGGTTGTAAAATAGTACTAGGTAGATATGCAAAAAAAAAATAGTAATATTAAATTAAATTAAATTAAATGGTATGAAATAAAATAAAATAAAATAAAATAAAATAAAATAAAATAAAATAAAATAAAATAAAATAAAATAAAATAAATTAACATTAAATAAAATTAAATAAAATAAAATTAAATAAATTAACATTAAATAAAATAAAATAAAATAAAATAAAATAAAATAAAATAAAATAAATTAACATTAAATAAAATTAAATAAAATAAAATAAAATAAAATGAAATAAAATAAAATAAATTAACATTAAATAAAATAAAATAAAATAAAATAAAATAAAATAAAATAAAATAAAATAAAATAAAATAAAATAAATTAAAATAAATTAAAATAAAATAAAATAAAATAAAATAAAATAAAATAAAATAAATTAAATGAAATGAAATGAAATAAAATGAAATAAAATTAAAAATAAATGTAAACCTAACAAAAAAATAGTATCGAATTAAATTAAATAATTTCAAATTTGTCTTTAGCATTTCTAAAATGCAGGTAAAACTTATGGTATTTAGTATTTTGCATCCCACCTAACAAAAGAAGTAGGCAATAATTGTTGCATTTTTGTATGGTTATTGTTATCGCTATAAAGCTAGTAATCGCAGCTGTTTGTAATTTATGCCTTTTAAACTTTTATTGCCGTGTCCTATTTGATTTTTTTCTTTTGGCTTCTGTCACATTTATCAATGTTTAATGTGGCTCGAATTGACTAGCATATCTGATTTGACAATTGACTGACTGGTAATATTTTAACAATGAAATAAATAAATAATTTGTATTAAATGACTCAATTTTTTTACGAAAGGTGAAAAAGGCTTGCATTGTGCAATAATAATACTTTAATGCTTACAAAATTTATATGGCTATAAGTAAGGGATTTGGCGACTAAAAAAATATTACTATTGATGTTATCCACTCTGAATGGAAGACGGTAGTCCTGGCTAGTCCGAGACTTAAAACTCAATTACAACTGCTTCAAGTAGAGATGGAAATTGTAGATCTTAATACATTTTACAGTCTGTGAGCTAAAAGAGATTGGTTCCCATGAGGTATGCGATTAGGTTGTTTTTTTTTTGTAATTTTATATCTTGCTCATAACCCGAGGGTTGTACACCGGAAATTAATTTCGTAATAACGCATTTACTTTGATCGTTTTAAAATTTTCATAAAAAAAGGAATGAAATAAAAATATAAAATATTAAGTGTCCCACATGTCTGAGTGCTTTAAGCAAATCTGTCCGTCGTATGGACACCAGCACATCACAAAAATACTAAAAAAAAGAAACAGAAAAAATACAAAATACCCTTTCTGCACTTCCCATTTCCAAGACTTCTACTCATCACACACACAACATTTGCATGCCGTCAACATAAAAAATATATTTTGCGTATGAGTCATTCCATTACTAAGCGTAAAACCTTTAAAATAATCCAACCTCGACTAAGTAATGAGTTAGAGAATAATTATTTTCGAATTTTTTAGTTTATCTTTATATTTTTCGCATCCATCGTATGTAGATATCGTTACATGAAATCAAAATTTATAAATAAACTTATTTTGATATGGAATTACCCAACTACATGTATACTTTGCCATAAATATAAACATGGGACCTAACTCAACATACTTGACTTCTTGTATGTCAACGATTTTGATGTCTGTAATTTTTTTTTCTTCTAGATTAACAACAACAGTAACAAATATGTTGTAATTTTTACTTCGTTTAGGTCTTTCCTTTTTGCTTCTTAACTACTCAGCACATCACTTTGTCACCTTGTCTCTCAGCTGAAGGGTGACAAAAAGGTTAATTAAGTCTGCATATTTGTACGGTACCTGTGCATGGTTTGTTAACTTTTTGCCTAGCATTCAAAAGAAGAAAAAATAATAATAAATCTGTAACTTTATTATACAAAGCAAAAGGGCAACAAACAGACGAATGGACATCTAGTTATAAGTTGTTAGAAGTGCAAAAGTCGACGACTGGTCGGTCAAGCCACAAACTAATATCGAAGTCGAATTGTGGGCAGCCATAAATTTTCAAATTAATTCGTCTATCTTTCAATTCTATCGTACATACAATTTAGTCTGTTTAATACAAATTAGAGGTTTAGACAGCTTTGTTTATTATTCTATGCTTTGGGTTTCCTTAAGCGAATAAAAGTGGGCATTACCAACTGATTAAACAACTTTGCCGACGTTCTATTGTTGTTGCCTTTGTAGGCAAAAAAGTTGTGTAATATGTATTACAAAGAGTAGTTTGATTTTGCATGTAGTAGGACCTAAACTACCAAGAGTAAAAGTAAAAGAAGCAGGAAGTAGCAACTTAGGTAACAAACAACCCATCGTTCTGATAGCCTAAGGGTTAACAGAACATGTCAAGATTTCTATGACGTAGCAGCTAACGCTGCTTAACTAAATCGGTCATACATATGTATAGATGTATGCACTTAAATATTTCAACATAGTCACATAGAAAAACTTGTTAAGCCATCCTCAACATTTGGCATTTGTTGTTTAAACTTTGAAATTGTTTAGTTGCTCAATGTTTTGACATGTTTTGTTGTTAGTAATGTTGTTGATAAAACTTTTGTGTTCTTCTCAAGGACTTTTATTTTAATCCCTCACTAGAATCAAAAGTCTAGTTTTTTGTTTCATCGGTGGCTTTTGTCTGGTTCTGTGTAAGTATGAATTAGAGTTGGCGATCCCGATATTTGGTTGGTGCCTATTTAAGTTGTGGTTATATTTTTAATGATCTCGGGTTATGTGTGGTATGTTTATGAATCATTGGATATTTTTCAATATTTTAATTGTCCATGTTGATGCCAGTTATGAATTCATTTTTTTTTTTTTTATTTAAACTTTATGAACGCCGTATTGTCAATTTTAAAATTTATCGACTGATTATTACTTTTATAAAAATTGTTAGAGTTTTTATAATGTAATAAGTATTTTAAGGTTTTACTTGAATGGAAATGAATAATTATAGGTTATCGCCATGGGTTTTCCTATAGAAAGCTGGTGGGCTTCTTTATCAAATTTAGGTTCTCATGTTCTCTTAACCAATACGCTATCAGAACAATGGTTTGTTTATCAGAAAAGGCCCTATTTCTATTACTTTTTAACTGCCATTATACCAAGTATGTATATTAAAGTACCAATTTTGCGAAATCAATTTTTAAAGTTTATGAAATAACTTTTTCGTTTTTAACAAAAAAGCATATTAAATTTTTTTTTTTTTTTTTGATGTTACATAGTTTTTCAAACCGTGTCTACACATTTTGTAGCCAAAATTGGGAATAATGAAATTCTCACAACTATGCCGAGTTTGTAAAATCAGACTTCGAAAATCCCGAAATTGTAAACACCAAAAATATTAACATCTCTAGTATGCTTGTTTATGCGACAGTTCTCAACTTGATGACAGCCGACTCTGCTACCAAAATGTTGCCATCATGTTTTGTCCGTTGGCGTTTCATCGCACGTAGTTTCTAGTTGTTTTATTGTTACTTTGTTGTTATGGAGATTTTATGTTCTTTTATAGATACGACTATGAACAAATAAGTATACATTTGTTAATATGTACTTTCTACTTAGGTATATTCAAAAGTTTGTTTGCTTGTTTAAGATGTGCGTTTTATCATCACATGTGTGTTCTACCACATTTTGATTCTTAATGGGAATTTGAAACCACATTGCTTTGCCGCTTTGCACTCTTGTACTTGTGTACCCTTTGAACTATGCATTTAAATTTACTTTTTGCTTATTATTCACAGGCGTTTTTGTGATTACCTCTTGCCATCTCTTGGCAAGCCGATCAGTTTTGGTGATTGGAAGGGTCAGTGGTTATTTTGAGAGAGCAGCCTCTCCTTCACTGTACAAAAAGCGGGTCTTAGATAAAGACCACATACAATTTTGAAAACTGCCTAGCGACTCTAGGGAATATGTCTTTTCAATCTCTTTTACAATTTCTTTCAAGCTACTTCGAGAATCGGTCGTATGGCATTCTCAAATACCTTCATGGTAAATTTTATAATTTTTCAAAGAAAACTGGACCCTTAACTACCTCTCAATTAAAATTATATAAGTTTTAAACCAGAGGAAACATTATCTCCATTAAACATTAATAATCCTTGTAATAATACACACAAGCGATAACTGATTGCGGCACGAAATTGGGGTTCAAACTACAGCCAACAAAATGCTTGCAAAAAGAAAAAATACACGAAACATGAAACAATGAAAAGAACAATTATATTTAAATGGATAAAATGCGTCGGCATCTGTACAAGCTCAGAGTTGAGGTGTTGAGCAACAATTAAGCCTTACAGAAGCAGCACCATGCACGCATGCCAAGAACCGCAGGCAGTACATAACTTGAGGATTGAAGCAGGGATCGAAAAGTGACTTGAAAATTTAAGTCGAATTTTATCTAATATTTTTTATCTATTTAATAATTTTGAGAAAAAATAAAATCAAATTTCATCTTTAATGTTTTTTTATGTGAATTACAAAAACATTAATTCAGGCTTAAAACATTAATTTTTCAACAGAAAAAAAATAAAGTCAAATCTTCATAACTGTCTTTGATTTTAAAAATTAATTCAGGTTTTAATTATTATTTTGACTTGAAAAAATTGAATTTAAATCTTAAAATTCTTTTAAATTAGGAAATGAAACTAAGATTTTAATTTTTATTTGACTAGAAAAAAATAAAGCCAAATATTTGTTTTTGATATAAAAAATGCAATTCCGATTTAATTATTATTTTGACTAGAAAAAATTAAATTAAAATCTTAAAATTGGTTTTGATTTGGAAAATGAAACTAAGATTTGAAATTTTATTGGACTAGAAAAAATTAAAGTCAAAACTTAATAATTATTGTTGATTTAACAAATGAAATTCCGATTTAATTATTATTTTAGCTAGAAAAAATTAAAGTCAAAACTTAATAATTATTTTTGATTTAAACAATGAAATTCAGATTTTAATTATCATTTTGACTAGAAACAATTAAAGTCAAATCCTAATAACTACTTTTTATTTAAAAAAAATATAGTTAAGATTGTAATCAAAATTTTGCTAGAAAAAATTTAAGTCAAATCTTAATAATTATTTTTATTATAAAAAATGAAACTAATATGTATATTAATTAAATTTTTTGAAATTAAAATAAATTAGCTAATTTATTATTTTTGATTTATGAATGGGCAGGTTTTAGTTATTATTTTTGATTTTGACATAAAGATCTAGTTTTAATTGGACTTTAGAAATGATTATTTTTGTCTATACCGCTTTAAAAGTCATAGGCGTCTTCGAAAAAAGTTTTAATCGTTGCGCTCCCTGTATAAATCAAGCTCTTAAGGGGAAAGTCATAACTGAGTATGTACATATGTGTGTATGTATGTATATGTGCTGATACATGCGGGTACTTGAGTGAATGCCCGCAAAGCCATAAAGGAGTTAATGCTAGACTTAAGTTTTTTTTGCTCGACTGGCTGGTGTTGCGCACACAAAATTCGTATCCTCACCTTACTACGGCTTGCGTGCTTGCAGTTATTGTGTGTTTTGTTGTTGTAACGACCTCTTTTTCGTCAGGAAATTGTGCAAACTATCCTTAGCAAAAAAAAAAAATGGAAAATGTGTTGTATACTTCTATGTAGTTACGACTATTAAACAGCTTTGCTAGTTTTTATGAGTATATTGACTTGGGAGCAAGCATAAGAAGATAATGCCAACAGAGTTGCCATATGTGGGCTTTTATTAAATTAATCAAATAAAAATTAAATGGAAGCGAAAGAGTTGTGTGATTGTTATAGTAATTAATAATGTTTTCTAAGTGGTCTGAGATGTAAGCTGAAGATATAGCTCAGTAAACAGAAAAAAGTTTTAAATGAGTTAATGAAGAGTGAATATTCGAAGTTAGACTGCTTGACTTGTTTGCTTCTCAATCCTTCGTAGGGTAATTGAACCCC
Organism: Sphenella marginata; assembly: GCA_951509765.1. NCBI lineage: Eukaryota > Metazoa > Arthropoda > Insecta > Diptera > Tephritidae > Sphenella > Sphenella marginata. The sequence goes on from OX608082.1 coordinate 16,521,556, forward strand.
GCCATCGTCAGAGATTTGGGTATCCGCCTTAACTATCTTCCATATCTTAGTTACCTGCTCGCCCTTATTATTTAATCCTACAGCGATTCACAACAACACAAATTTCCAGTCTAATGGCAACCCTGCAACCAGCTCAAGTAAAAAAATAGTATGTACGATGATTGCGATGCCATACTTAGAATGAAAGCAAAAAGTGTGTGTTGGCGAATAATGTTGCGCGCACATGCAAGTCTTCAGATATTTTGCGAGCTCTCTTTAAGAATGTGCAATGGCTACTACGTAATATTTGTATGGGATTACTTGTGGCTAACTGCAGAGTAAATGCAACCACTTAATGTTGTTCGCATACCAATAAAAGTTCCTCACCTGGTCGCCGGTTGTCGCGTCGCTGGTGGCGTGTAATTTGGTGACTCAACAAAATTTTGTTTTTTTTTTTTGTTCAGCAACTTAAAATTGTTTTGTCAGGCAACAGTGGGTCGAGGGTTGTGTAGTGGGTATGAATGTTTCAGCAAGTTGTAGCACAACGGTATACAAGCCAAATATTTGTGGCAACTGCAACAAGAAAAGTTGTCGACAATGCAATTTGTATGCGTTGCTTATTTAATATGTTTTAGTGTGTGAATTTTACTTTTTATGCATTTCTTGAATATTTAGTAAGTTTTAAAGCTTTTAAATTTTTCGCTTCGGACTTGAGAAATAACAGTGAAATGCTTGCAAAGCAAAAATTTTTAAGTTATAAATAATTACTAAAAATGTGTATTTGTGTTGTTAGTGTAGGTAAAATGTAGCGGGTCGAGTACAAAATGTGCTTTCTAAATTTTTTATTCATCATAAGCAAATTATTAGATTGCGTATACGCCGTGGCGCCCCACAGTTGCTCTGACTTTAACAGTTTTGCGTGCGTTGTTTTTATCACAAGAACTTCTCGCAAGGCATCGAAACACTTTCCCCAAGATGCTACCTTTAACTGCTTTTGAAATAATATTTTTCTATCGAGGCTTTGAAATATCTCCTTTCGTATGATCCAGGTGCCACCCCCATTTTCTAAGATTATCTTATTACCAAAAAGGGCAGAAAAATTTATTATATAATTTATTTTATTTGCAATACTCGTAATACTAAAGTATTTATTTCATTTTAAACATTTCTCATTTATGTAGCTAATTTTTATTACCAATTCTAGGCCAACTTAAAGCTTTTTACAAAATATCATCAATATATATCATACATGTATGTTTCTTTCTGCAGTCTCTAAAATTCCAATTAACATTTCATACAATAAATACAATATCAATTAAGTCAATTAAAAAATATAATAGTCAATCGATGATAAAAAGCTTCATGAACTTGTTGCAAACTGATAATGACTATGAATTCCAACTAAAAATAACTACGTGTAATGCCTAAAATAAAATAATAAAAATTACATGGGTATAAAAAAAAAATTAATATATGCACTAAAAATACTTAATTTTCATAGAAACATATATACTATATAAATATGTATGAAAATAACGCAAACAAATCGATTCTCCCTTGCAACAATCAGGTGGTAGATCGAAAGTAGTTAGTTCATTGTGCTTTCACGACCGAACTTGTTGGTTATTGGTTGGTATTCTTCAGTTTGTTTTGCTGTCATCATTGTATCGTTGTTGCAATGACATTTTTGCTACCGAATTTATTGTTGTTGTTACTACATTACCATTACAATTTGATGACTCCAAACAGTTCTTTGTTGACTATTGGCTGCATGATGTTGATGGCTGCTTGTGTTGTTGTACTACAATTTGAATTGTTTTATTTAATTTTTTTTTGTAGTCATTGAGGCGGTTTGCTGCTGCCATTGCCATTGATAGTGTTGTCATTTTGCACTATGTATGTTGTTTGTTTTTGTCTTTAACCCACTACTACTGCTGCTGTTTGCCTGATATTGAGCTTTGAGCTTTTGTGCTCTTGGCAGTGTTGCGAAACTTTTTGGCTTTACTTTTTTACTTTGCTCATCATATTGTTTCCTAGCTGTGCCTCCAAAGTGGACCGCGTAATTAAAATAGATTCTGTATAACATAATGAAATAAGTTATGCCTTCTCTTACCTATTTGAAGAAGACGGTCTTGTGCAGAACGAAGGCTAGGTGAAGTGTTTATTACCAAATCAACTCTTTTTACCGGTAGCCATGTCTTCCTCCACCTAATTTTTACCAACTCAGTCGAGGCCGACGAGTTTCTCTGCTACCGAACTCGGGTGCCCATAGAAAAACCTTCAGGGCTGGCGCTTCTTTGTCCTTTCGCATAACATGACCCAGCCTGTGCGCTTTTAGAACGTGATCTTTTTTCGTAGCATCAGCCTTGTCTTAATCAATCCCATTTAGACTATATGTCACTGTATGTTGTTGACTCTTTTAGTCACTTTAAACGCTGACTCAGTTATTTGCTTTGCAATAGAACCCTTCCTGTCCATTAGCGACGACTGTTTGTCTGCAAAATCGTTTAGATTTTACTCAAAATGTTTGATTTGCTATTTTTATTATTTTTTTTTTTTAAGTTTTTTTTAATATTAGCTTACTACCATTACATTTTTACTCTTCTATTTTTATGTTCTTTTTTTAGTTTGGTTTTTGTGTTTACTTGTCTTTTGTTTACTTCACCAATGCAAACATTTTTAAATTTTGTTTCTGTTGCTTTCGATTGCGAAACTGTTTGTTGTTGTTTTATTTTTGCCTTAAAGGGTATGGTATTTTGTTGTTGTTTCATAATGGCGTTGACGAAAAGCGAATGGAAGGTTCTTGGCCACTGCCAAGTCAACTTAAAAATGATGAAATAAATGATTGCCAAATTGCAAACAATCAAGTTTGGTGACTTTAAGCGATACTTGCGACTTTATTGACATTTGGGGACATTAAGTCGATAAAATTTGACGAGCTTTTAATAGCGACTATTGCTTTTGTTGGTTAATACTCTGAACCTTGGGGATGTAAAGTTAGTTTTTTGGTTGTTTTGTGTGCTTGTTCTTGATATTTAAAAATCTTTAAAATAGGTCAAACTACTCATTTCATTTTACTCTTTTTTTTTCATTAAAGAATTGACAACATACGATTGAAACGAAGGGTCATGATCTTTATCTCTGCCGTTTACATAATCGTGAATTTATTTTAGTTGAAAATATTTAAGACACATTTCAGTTAGCTTGCAGTGTTTAAGCCAAAGTAAAAAATGATTCAAGTTATGTAGTATTAAACTGGGGGTGGTGACGTGTCGTAAAATCGTTTTATCGGTAAAATTTTTAAATGAAATATCATCAACAACTCTTTATATTTTTAAGCAAAATCTCTAATTATACTAGCGCTATAAAAATGTAAAGTTTATAATTAAAGTATTTACGATTTACTAAAATTGTATACTTAATTTAAATATTACGAGCGTCCACTGTACGTCAATTTAGGTTAATCTCTACTCAATTTAACTTTTATTATATTCACTTTAACTCTTTTATTTGCAGGTACTCTCAGCATTGGACATTTTACAACCACCTCATTTGGATTTCTTCCAAGAAATGTATCCTTTTCAATTAAAAAAAAAAAAAAACCAAAAGCAATTCCAATCCAAGGCAGCTTTGCTCACTTCAGTTGAAAACAAAACTTCAATAGCAATGTAAACAAACAAATAATGCAATCGTTAGTACCTACAGATAAATATTGTTGTTGTAAAAACTTATCGCATTAAGTTCACAGTACATTGTAGATATCTAAGCTGTTGCATCACACTTTTTGTTCTTCGGTGAGATGAAATATTGTAAATGCATACAAGCTACCTGCTGTCAGGTCATGCTTACATAATATCAAAAGGCAAAAACTGAAAAAGTGACCAAACAAAAGGGCGCAAATATTTGCAATTGCACCGGAAACTTACTTAAGTTTGCTAACTAACTTTACAGCTTCACTTTTTCGCACAGCTTTAAATGAGTGAGGACAGCAGGCTTAAGGTGCTTCGTTCATAATGTAAATTTATAGAAATGAAAATGGGTATAGATTAGAGTTCGTATGTCTAAGTTTATAGTTTGAGATATTTGAAACATCGAGAAATATAAATCCCACTTGAAAGAAGTTTATGTACAGTTGTGTGCACAATTATAGTAGTGCAATTAAATTGGAAATCGTTTGACGAAGTAAGAAGTAGCTGGGAATATTTTTAATGTCTTTTGCACAGAAATTGAAGATTTTATGGTTTTGAATTTCAGGCTTTTCACTTTGGGCATTTTGAGTTTTGTAGTTGGGGATTTTGTGGTACACCGATTTCGCTGAACATTGTAAGACTTTCTTCTCAGATGTTGTCCCTGAGTGTGTTTTTACAAGGTTGCCACCTATTTACATTTTTTTAATTTATTGATGTTTTTAACTTCGCTTACCACTTAGAGTTGCCACCTAATCCTTTTGGATGTGCTTTTGTGTTTAGTCTACATTTACAACTTATTTGACTTAAGTGCTACCCCTTGGGATTATTTTACAGGGTTGCCACCTATTAGTATATTTTTTTTAAACACGCGAATATGGACCAAATGAAAGCATTTTTAATCAAATTTCCACAAAAACACTTCAAGTTAGGGTTATCACCTAATTCTGTCATATTTATTTGTTTGCAAATCATTTAGATTAAAAACGTTTTTACAGTGTTGCCACATGTCCAAATTTCAAAAAAGTCATATCAGTAGTGCCAATAAAGTAATCATGCTTGAAGCATTTTAGGTCGTATTTCAACAAAAATGTTTCTTCGTAGGCTTAGCAGCTTTATTTCACATAATTGTTGTCAAACCAAAAATTACCCCTTTCGGCCCACATGGATTCAAATGGCAACCCTGATTGTATTACTTACTTTTATAAATTGTCAGCTTTTATGGGCATTTAAAATTCATTTCATTACACCAAAAAATTGTAGCATTCAAGTCAAGGACAATTGGGCGTATTGACCTACGTAAGATAAACGCTAATTTTCTTTGTTTATGTGAGCTTGCCAGCAAAATTAGCAAATTACGGCCAAATTCTTTGAGCAAAGTACTTGCAATTTTAATGGTTACTCATTGAGATAGTTTCTACTTGCGCTGGTATTCATTAAAAAAAAAGAAAAAAGCCAGCATTAGTACTAAGCAAATAGTAGTTAGTTAGCAGCTTGAAGAATGTTTATGAGAGAATTCAATTTCCAACAGCCTCTTTTGTTACAAAAATTTTGAGGTTGAAACTCAAGGCTATGCTGCCATTTCTTGAAGTTTGTAGAGCTGGCAGCAAGTTGGTGAGTTGGCCTAAAAGTAACGTCAACGCCAACGTCAGTCAACATTCAAAGTGAAACGAGAACATCAATAAGGCTTGATTGGGAAACTTTATACGCGTTGATTGTGTGTGTGTGTAAGATAATAAGATCTGTGTGTGTGTATGTGTGTCTTTACATTGGCACCTAGATTTAGAGATCAGTTAATTTGACCCAAATTGGAAACTTTTCCAAGACAATAAAATCAATAATTTAAAGCTTTGAGAATATCTTGCAGCTTTCTCTTTTTTTTAAGTTCCATTAACCAAGTTTTCCTTAACTGCACAAATTGTAAATTCTTTGCCACTCAATCACGTCCAAACAGATATGTGATAACAGAACTCCTACAGTCAGATCTCCATAAAATAATCGTCTCACCACAGCATCTCTCCGCCGATCACATTAAAGTGTTCCTCTACCAAATATTACGCGGTCTCAAATATCTGCATTCGGCGCGCATACTTCATCGTGACATCAAACCCGGCAATCTGTTGGTCAATTCAAATTGTGTGCTGAAAATTTGCGATTTTGGTTTGGCGCGCGTCGAAGAGCCCGATCAAGCCAAACATATGACACAAGAGGTCGTCACACAATATTATCGTGCACCCGAAATTTTAATGGGCGCACGTCATTATTCATCAGCTGTGGATGTTTGGTCGGTTGGTTGCATTTTTGGTGAATTGCTTGGTCGTCGTATTCTATTTCAGGCACAAAATCCCGTTCAACAATTGGAACTTATAACCGAACTATTGGGTACACCCTCAATGGAGGATATGCGTCATGCTTGCGATGGTGCTAGATCACATATGCTAAGACGCGCACCCAAACTGCCATCATTTTCAGCTTTGTACACGCTCAGTTCACATGCGACGCACGAAGCGGTGCATCTGCTCTGCCAAATGCTTGTGTTCGATCCGGTAAAATTTGTTTTTGTTTTTAACATGCGAAGTTTATTGATTTATTTATTGTTAAAAAATTTGTTTGTTTATTTTGTTTTGCAGGATAAGCGCATCACAGTGACGGATGCTCTGGCGCATCCGTATTTAGATGAGGGCCGTCTACGCTATCATTCGTGTATGTGCAAATGTTGTTTTACTACCTCGGCTGGTATGCGTCAATATACGGCCGATTTTGAGCCATCAGCTGGTCAACCCTTTGATGATCTGTGGGAACGTAAACTGACTTCGGTGCAACAAGTCAAAGGTGAGTTAGTGAGCTTAATTAACACTTTAAGTTAGACGTCCGTAGGTGGAAATTGTTTGGGAAGTTTGGTGTCTGTTTTGCGTGGTGCGAGCTAATATACTGTTGTTGTTGTACTAGCTGTACTTCCCCTTCCTCTGCTGTCTGCCGGGCGTCGGTTTTCTATGAGATCTGCACATTGTTTCCGACAGTTTTGGCAATTTAATATTTTTTTTATTTACTAACTCGTTTAAGTCATTCCATAATAACTCTTTTTACTTTGTCCCCCTCACAGAGGAAATGCACAAATTCATAGCGGAACAGCTGCTGACGGGACGAGTGCCGCTATGCATAAATCCGCAAAGTGCGGCATTCAAAAGTTTTGCAAGGTAAGTGAAATTCCTTTTAAACAATGCTTAGCAAACAATTAGAGTTCACACTTCCAATATCATTTATTTAGAAATTTTGTGTTAACAACCTAAACAATACTTTGTTTTTATTTTGAATTTATATTTTTAGATGTTCTTTTAAATTTTTAGTTTTGGTTGCTCATAAAAAATTTAAAAAAAAATTTGAAAAATAATTTTTTTAAACCCACGTAAATAATTAAAAAAAATAAAAAAAATATTTAAAAAAAAAAAATAATAATAATAATTTATTTTAAAAAAAGTTTTAAAAAAGCTAAAAAAAAAAATATTTTTTTAAAAGAAAATTTATTTTGAATGAGTTTTGATTTTTTTAGTTCGGTTTTTTTTTTTTTAATTACAACTCTTTCACACAAACATTTTATTTATTATATTACAATAGCAATTTCAAATTCAATTATTTTATTATTTGAGTTTAAATTTCAATCGCCAAATTTGTATTTTCTTATTATTTAAACTAACACACTGACACATTTTTTAAATTTTATTTACCCTGCAAAAAACCGAAATACTCCGTTCCATACTCCATAGAGTACTCCTTAAGGAGTATCGGAGTACTCCAACACTTATCCTCGCTCATATAAAAAAGGTGGTCCAATTTACATGGCGATGGCCGGTAATTGGATCACCTAATCCGACTCGGAGTACTCCATTTCTTTGCTTTTGAATACTCTATAGACCACCTACATGAGAGTACTCCCAAAATACTCCTATTGGATTACTCTATGGACTATTCAACAGCAAAGCGAGAGAGGGAGTAGGTGGTCCTCAAAAAGAACACCTACTCCCTCTCTCGCTTTACTGCAGAGTACTCTATAGAGTAATATTTTGCCAGCATTTTCAAAGTACTCTCACGTAGGTGTTCCATAGACTATTCAGCAGGGTGCTCCGATATGGATTAGGTGATCCAATCACCGGACATGGGCTTATAAATTGGACCACCTTTTTGTATGAATGAGGATAAATGTTGGAGTACTCCCATACTCCAACGTTTTTTACAGGGTATAACAAAAAATTATTATTTTATCTATTTACATGTATTTCTATTTTAGTTCTATGCATATACACCCTTAGATTTTTAACCGCAAATTTATACAAAATAAAAATAAAAATATTTTCAAGAAATCCGAATTGTGTGCAAAATTGTGCGCCTAAAAATATGCAATTTTTGTAAGTTTGTTCGGTGGCGGCTTTCAAATTTTACTAGTTCCACCATTCTATATACCAACTATCAAATTGTTTCTTTGAATGTTTGGAGGAGTCAATTGGTTCAATGTTTCAATAAAATTCACATTCCCAACTGCGTTAAATCTGGAACGACTCCTTTCCTCTTTCTGGAATTAATGGAGACTGTCCTCATCCAAGGTTTTGCCGAATTTTAATATTCCCTTTTCCGCTATCATTCTTGACATATCGAAATTATTTTCACCCCTTGATCTTCCCTGGAAGGTCTTCAGTTATTGTTCTAAATTTGATAATGTTCAGTAAAACCACAACCGAAAAAGTTGTATGTTAGATAAAAAACCAATCCACTTTCTACCTAAACTGAAACCTTTAACTCCTATAAGTATGCTACAAAAAGTGAAATTTACTATTTATATTGACTAAAGGGATTAATCGCGGATTCTACTTCTTGGGGTTTAGTCACTCGATTTTTTGCAGGGATTTGTTTTTCTCCTAAATAGCAATACATCTACATACATATATCTATGAAATCTCTTTGGAGGCAAAAAGTGCCTAAAAGTATGAAGGACATCAGGATTCACTTTCATACGTATATATGTATGTATGTACATCGAGAAGCAATTTCACGTTGGTCACAGAGTTAAGCTTACCGAACAAAATAATGAATTGTAATTTTTTTTTTAATTGTAAAAACATATTTTATTTTTTATGAATTTGCGTGTTAGTTTTTACCTTACTAACATATGTATATGTATTTATTTTTATTTTATTATTATTTTAAATTTTTAAACGTAAATTTCCGAATAATTAATTGCTTGTAGCTTTATTCCAACTTTTCGAATTAAATTTTCTGAAACACTTTCTCATCATCATGCTTTATAAAATCTCACACACCTACTTATTCCATTTCCAAAAAACCAAAAATCAGCACTCCACAATTCTCTACCAATTTGTTATTTACTCATAAAAAGAAAGAAAAGAAAAAATCCACTTCATTCATAATAAACTCTTTGATTAATTCGATTTTAATTAAAAAATACATTTATTGAATTTAATTACATTTGCATAAAGCCAATGAGAGTGAGATAATCTACTACTACCACTACTACTACCACAACTACTACAACCAATGCTGCTGTTGTTGCTGTTTTAGACGCTGTTTAATGCAACAGAGGCCAATAATAATTTTACAAATATTTGTTTATTCGAAAATTTGCCAAGCGAAAAATTACAAGAACAAAAACATAATATTTAAATCAGCGTGCGTTTAAGTGAAAACCACAAATGCAAAAAAAAATAAATATTACAAAAACAAATTAATATATCTACTGTGTCCATTTCAAAAGTCCCACATACTACATACAAACGTTTGACATAACGCAAAATAGCAATCTCGCACGCATAATCATGCAAAATTCAATATAATCAGCCGTAAAGTATGCAATTGCTCGTGTCGCATGTGAAATCAATACGAAAATGATGATAATAAGCTTCGGCTTTAAATTGAGCACAAAATGCATTAAATAAAATTACACGTATACAGATTTAAATATGTATACTTTTAAACGTCAAAGCTCATAGAGATCTCATGAGAAGTATAGTAGAGCAAGCAAAATGAGCTGAACTGGAGCAGAGCGCAACAAGCATCATCAATCGACACAACAAATCGACGGTGTGCGAGCAGCAAACTAATCAAAGAACTCCACTTCGATCGAATTTCTGAAGAGATGCCAAGAGCTTGTAAGCTTTCCTTGCAGACAGTACCGACAACATTTATGTACATACTATGCTCGTGTAAGCTATTTCATCAATGCCAAAGAAGGGAAAAAATATGATCGATGCGTAGATATGTATGTTTGGATATTTTTCACAATAACAATCAATTCCTGTCAAATGCTTAATTGTGCTGCAGAAGATCAGAGAGAGTTCAAACTCTCCTAATTATTACATTCAACGCTCACTCATTCACTGCCTACAAATCAATTCAGCCACAATTTGTCTGCAAATCAAAACATTGAATTAGGTCTGTTAATATTTAATTCGAATTTATTTTGTAATTTTTTCTTATTAACTTATTTTTATTTTTTTCCATATTAGCCAGTTAAATTAAGCGCTTTGTTATTTTTTGTTATTGATAATATACAGCATTGCATTTTTTTAAGTGTATGTACATATGTATGTAAATGCATTTTTTTAATGGAGCTAGGCTATTTTATATGTGCATACAGTGGCGGATATAAGTCTACATACAGTCGTTGTCTGCTATTTACACAAATTTGATTTATAAAAAAATTATTTCAACAAAGCCTATATAAAAACATGTGCCAAACTCTAATGCAAAATCTTAAAATTTCGTTTTAAAAATGTAACCAAAATTTGCAAAAATTAAAAAAATAACATACTAAAAAAGAATTCTAAAAACACAAATTTTAGATAGAATTGAAAAAAATTTTTTTGTTTCGGAATTGATCCTTAAGTTATGTTTTTATATAGACTCTGGAAAGCGACTTTTTTAAAGCCAAAATTTGTGAAAATCGCAAAAAACTACTGTATGTACACTTATGCCCGCCACTGTACAGTAGGGCTCGTTTTAAGCTAGGATCTCGAAGTGCTTTTTTATTTTAAGTTTGGAGGTTAGATTATAATTTCTCACCACAGTCGGGTCTACAAAAGATAATCAGCTTACAAATTTTCAAAAATAGCAGAGTTTTTAGAGTCAAAATTTGGTGGCGCCACGCCTACTTCCACATAATCAAATAGCACTTGAATTGTGTTCGAATAGTGCTTAACAAAATCGAATTCTTTTTGCCAAATCCTGTTGATGTACCCTACACAATTACAAAACTATTTCGTTTTAAATTCTCCAAACAATAGAAAAGAACCACTTAACCCTCTCTAACTGACGGGACACAAATGACCCAAAATATTCTTTGTAAAAGGTATAATTTTCATACCATAAGAATCATAATTATATGTACTGGACTAAACACTTCGTTGTAAGCTCGAAAATATTTGATATATAAAAAGTGGGCGTGGTTATCAGCTGATTAAAAAAAATAGTAATTACCATAATATATTTCCGAAGAGATTGAAGCCAAGCTTTCCTAGGAAGCTTTTTCATGGCAGAAATACACACAGAAAGATAGAGGGGCCATTCCATTTCGAGTTAACTGTTTCTAAACATTTTGATATTCTCTATCCCATAACTTGAAGCCGGAACCTAGGGGTACTAGCATTTCCCCACATCTTCTGGAATATTATCCTAATTAAAGGAAGGTTGACTGGGAGCAGGAATAAGATAGAGAGATAGCTAGCGAGAGAGAGACCGAGAGATAAGGATAGGAAGAGTGAAAGAGAGAGGGAGAGTATGTTGTAAATAGTTTCCTTTACCTCCTAGTTTATTAATAAAAACCGATTTTTTCATTTTAAAACCAAAATATGCAGCCAAGTAGGAGGCGCCTAATAGTTTTGGTCATGGTAGTATATGTATGTATTTACTTACTCGGTAAACGCAGCATTTATACCCAGTTATATATACCAAAAACAAGGAATAACCCCTCTCCCTCTCACACGCAATATTATTCGCTTTCCCTTATCCTAAAAGTTAGCCCGCTAAGTCACATTTTAACCCGAACTACACAAAATTATTAAACACACTCTTAACCAACGTAATAATTACTCTCATATAGATATGTAAATATGTATTAATGTACATACATAACTAATTAAGCGCTAAAATTATTAATAATTCATAAAAACTAATAAACAAAAAAATAATAAAAAAATAAAAAACACATACTCATACATCAATAAGCTTACAAGTAATGTATGTATGTATGTATGTATATGGTTGTAAAACAAAAAGACGCACATACATAAATAGCATTGCATTGTGGTTTTCCAAAATATTCGGTTATACAATATATACATAAGTGCATATATATGTAAATAAATACACAAAATGTGTCAGCTAACAACAAAAACACGCCATGAAAATGTTTACTAAATTTTGCATAAAAAGATATATTTATTTAATACTAACTAATTTATATATGTACATGCATATGCCTAAATGTATGTATGTATGTGTGTATGTAATGGCCATTTTACCATAAAGAAAAAAAATGTAAAAAAAATTAATTGCAATGACTTCCCCAGCTAGTTGTATAGTTGTGTGTTTACAGTGAATAATCAAGAGCAAACTACTCCAACAATAAATATTTGGTAGTTGTTCTACATATAAATATTATCTCTACTAAAATCCCACCTAAATTAAAATACTTTCGAAAAAAAAATTGTAAATCGAAATCATTTCTAAAAAAACAATAACAACCACCAACCAACCCCACCTCTCACAATCACTTAAATAACTTTAAATATTTTGCGTTTGTAGTTAGTTCTTTTGTTTGTAATTAGTTTTGTATTTTGAATTATTAAATTAATTTTAAATTATTTGTACTTATACATAACACTAACAACAACATGGTAAACGCTATAAACTGTAGTTAACTCACTTAAACTATATATGTATACAAGGTGACACAAAAAATATTGTCGTTTGCTAAAATTTTGAAATTAATGAAAAGATTTTTTTGGTGGCTTTCTGCAGCTTGGACTGGACCAAAAAAAAAATATTTTTTAGATCTTATAAATTTTTTTTTGTTTATTATGTATTGTTCATGTTTTTCACAATACAAAAAAAAAATATGTAAAAACTATAGATCATAATATTTAGTATTTTTAGGGGTCCATCATTGCTTATTTAAATTTTTAAAACTGCCAAAAGTTTTGAAGTACAAACCTTTAATGTTATAGTTTATAGATTTTTTGAAAAGTTCCAAAATCAATATAAAAAGAAGCTAACAATGCTTAAACCTTGATTACACTGCGATGATCAACTTGAATTTTTTTTCATATGTATTCTTTTTTTATTAATGTGTATGAATGTTTGCTACTGCATTTAATTGAAAATGTGAAAAATAATATCAATATAATTTCCCAAAATGGTTTTTTTTTGGCCCAGTCTAATGCGCATATGTATCAACAGGTGATGGGTACTCAAAATAACCCACTCTAACTACTCTGATATATTTCGAAAACTTTTTCGAATAAATTCATGTGTTGTTGTCTTATAAAAATATATACGTATTTTCTGTAATAGACTTTTTTTGGACTATTGTTTCAAAGTACAAGTTCCATGCATATTTGTAAAATTAAAAACGGTCTGAATTTTGAAATTTGAGGAAAGAATTTCAAAATGATTTTCGTTATGCAGTTTTATAGCCTATTCAATTCTAGTCCCATGACGACATGACGTGCAAATCTCAAGGCTCCTTAAAAATTCGGTTGATATTTTTTCCCATAACAAAACATGGAACACAGAGTCGAGGGTTTAATTCTTCATAAAATTGCAATTGGGAACAAACTATAATTTTCCAATATAACAAACTTCGGGTACATGGAAGAATTTTTGAAACAACTGAGTAAGAAAATCTATTGTGAACGGAAAGAAATTTTCCAGCTCAGTAAGTTGAGTAAAAAATGCAGTTTGCATACGAAACGCCAAACGCATTTTCGAAAACCCTACCATTTACTGGTTATGGTACGGATTTTCAATTTAATACTATAGATTCTCAGTATTAAAAATGAGGTTTCTATTACTCCATCGCCAGTTTTAGTAATCCAATAAAAAATTAGATTTGTCGATTTAGGCCATATCCGTCTGTCCTTTCGTATTTGTTTTTAAAAATTGTTTAGTAATTGATCATGATTTCACATTTTAGTATATGAGGAAAATATTTTTAGTAATATTTAATTTAGCTCTGCGTTGTATAATTTTGTTGCTGCTTTATTATTGTTTATTTGTATGTAGTTTTTAAGATTTTTTTTTTGTATTTTATTATCTTATTTGCTATGCTGTCGCCTACTGTAGCTCAGGCAATTTTTTGTTATTATTTACTTTATAGTTTTTATTGTTAGCTTAATTTATTATTTAAATATTAGTGCTTTACATAACAACAAAAAACCTTTGAAAATATCGCTTATATGTGTTTTATATTTGTTTTTGCAATTTTTGCAGTTCAACCGTGGCGCATCCTTCCGAACTACCGCCATCGCCGCATCAATGGGAATGACGGCAAAATGAGGCCATAGCCGCCTAAAAGTAGATACTAAACAAACGCTATATTACTACAACAAACACAACAAATCAACCAACAACAATACCACCCAACTCAACCAAATTCTGTTCATTTAAGTTTAATTAAAAAGAGAGCAACAAAAAAAAGCTGAAACTAAGAACTATAAAAAAAAAGAAAACAAAACAAGAGAAAGAAAAAACAGAGCAAAACAAAAGTGACGATGCAGCAACAGCGTTAATGGGAGAACAAACGCTGCAAAATGAGAAGAACTGAATTGGCAGCAGCAAGAGCAGCTCATAAAAAAGAGAGTGACAGCGACAAATATATAATAATAAACTGAATAGACTTTAATTTTTAAGTATAAAAAAGCAACGATTTTATTTTTAAGTTAAAACATAAATTAAATGCAAATACAAGAAGCCAACAAGCGGGCGGGATAAAAAGTAAACAACAAAGACGTTGGAAAGAAGTTTTAAAAAAGAGTTTTAAAAGAGAATAAGGAATAATTATAGACGAAAAAAAATTTAAATGAGAAAGCTGAGTTAAACAGTCAAAAAGCAAATTGAAATTTGATAAATAAAAATATAATTAAATGGAATATGACAGACAAGGATATGTGAATATGAGCAGTAGAGCGCAATCATTCCACCACCGAATAAATATAATTAAATAAATAAACTATAAAAACAAAAAATGGACTACTTTGAGGTATGTATGCTGAAGCAAGACAAGTACGCGAACATTATTACTAAGGAGCAACACTAGTCGTCTAAGATGAAAACGAGATGAGCGCTTAGAGAAAAATAAAAAAAAGTGAGGGCGTTGAAGAACTGCCAACAAGTGAATGGAAGGGTTAGAGTCTTTTCAGACTTTTCAATACATTGAATTCAATGTTTAACGAGTGCGCTTTCAATTTAAGAAGAGCGAGAAAGCTCTTTCATTTAAGAGAAGTAAGAAAGAGATAGCGAAATTGAAATTAAAAGTTGAAAGCTGGCTGATGTACTGGGATGGGTTAGAAAGTGAGTAGTAAAAAAGTGCAAGGGATATAGATAAAGGTAGAGAAAGAGAAAGAGCGAGCGGGAAAGGGAATAGAGGTAGTGAATTCATGTAGCATTCATATATATAAGCGTGTCAAAGGGTCTAAAAAGCAAAAAAGAGCAATGGCCGACACCTAACCAACTATCATAGAATATCTCGCAACATGAGTTACATACATAAAGTTGTTTAAGCTTAAAGTAAATAAAAAATATGTAATAGAAAATGTACACAAATTGGTTTATATGTATGTGTAGTAGCAGAAAAAATTGCTTATTACGTAATTCTATGTAAACGATTAATGTTAACGTACTATGATTGTCAAAGAGGAATGTAGAAAATGTATATGAAATAAAAATATTTTATTAAACAAAAAGCGTAAACTGTAAAAACAAAAAGAAAGCGCAAAAAAATTCGAAAATTCAGAAATGTTAAGAAAAAACAAACAATGTAGTTATAAAGCAAAGTAAAACAAGTTAAAAAAAAGGAATTAAATACAAACTTACATTCAAGACTACTAATGGGCCTAACTTTCAGCCCAAAGCGCAACTGCAGTAGCGTTCAAAAAAATATAAATGAAAATTGATAATTGTGTATATGGAAAAACTTGAAAAATCTATTCAAAAGGAAAATTGAAAATGCATAACAAAAAAAAAACACAAAATAAAAAATCTTATTGTCTATATAAAGCGGAGCATTATACATACATATAACTACATACATATATATTGATATGACTACAATTATAATTACTGTAATTAAATATAATTAATATAACGTTTATAATTAATTAATAATTTAATGTAATTTGTTTGCCAAATTTACCTCAAAACAAAAAGTAAAACACTTTTTTTTAATACTTCATTCATACACACATACAAATAAATAAACATAGATATAAATAATAAAATATTTGTAAAAATAAAAAAAAAATATGCAACACACATACATACTTACATACATAAATAAATAGCAAACTGTCTTAATAATAATAATGAGAAAAATCACACTACACAAGCGATAAATGCAGGCAAGCAAGAGTTCTGAAATCATTTTTCAATGAAGTTCGAGATAACATTTTTTCTGCTCGCTTAAAAAAAATTTTTCAATTGAAAGCAAAAAAAAAAAATAAGTCAGCCGAAAAAATTGTAACAAAGTGTCCAAGTGCTTACGAAAAAAATAACGGTTGCTAGCTTGTAAGCGGCAAGTACACATTTAAATTTCATAGCAAATTTTTAATTTTCAAGCAAAATTTGATTTTGATATTTTATTCACAAGTCTGTTAGTATCTTACAATTGAGAAGTTAGCATTTGCTTTTCAAAAGATAAGAATTGATAAATCAAAATAGATTATCTTTTAAACTTATTTCAAACGATAGAAGACACTAGAGGTACTGGAACTGGGACATACGCGTATCTGGCTTAATACATACATATATGTGCGTGTGTGTGATTTTTCATTAGAAATTTAATCAAATAATCCGATTGACAAATAGTAAATGCATGTGTAAAAATATGAAAAAAGAAATACACAAAACGGTAGTACACAAAAAATGTGCAAGTTTGCATACAAAAGTACACGTAAATATATGAATATAATAATATACATACATACTACGATTAAATTAAATATTAATAGTGTATATTATAAATTTAAAACACAGACACAAATACACTTGCACACAGACAAACCAATTAATTTGTAATAAATGTAAATTTTCAATGTGTGCTTTTTTATGTAACAGATATTTCTCAGATATTAACTTAAATTAATAGAATAAGAGCTATCGATGCAACTTTTGTATTTCAAATTCCTACAAAATTCACGATAAAGTGGTAATCAGTTGCGCCTTAAAGTATGCTACAGTTTGTGCTAAATATGCTTACGACTGCCATGCTGCCAGTTTTTTAGTACGGACTTCGATTTTAAATTGTCAAATAGCAATTACTTTTGTCATTTCATACATTTACATTGAGTACAATAGCAGCATGGTTGGCTTAGCGGCAGTCTAAAGAATAGTGGAATTGAATTTAAGTGAACGTTGCATACTTTTTGGCGCTCTTTATAGTCGTAAAGAGTTTTTCATAATTATTAGCATTTAGTTTAACACGAGTTCGTTGTATGATCGTTTCAACGATAGCTCTCAATAGGGTGCGCATGCGCCAGGAATACATTTTATTATTCGAATTTATATACATACATACATATGCGCCGACGCAGTCATTTACTTAAAAGCTTATTAAATGGTGTATTTAAATGTAGTGACAAACATACTTACATATGTATATACATATTATACTTACACACATACATACATATATAGATATATATTTTTATAACAATGATAAATAATTATAAAAAAATAAGCAAACATATTAATTATGTATGTAACTACAACAACAATTAGTTAATTACAATTTGAGCCTGTGGACTGATTTCAATTACAACATATTCACATGTGCATACATAAATACACATATACGTTGGTATGTGTGTCATTGTACATGTAGAAATGTTTTATTTTATTATAAATGTAAATGCTGCTTATGTATGCTTAAGTTTGTTTATTATTATTACACATTTTTTTAGCATTATTTTTTAATGTTTTTTTTTTTAATTTTTTTATTTTGTATTTGTAATGCATACGCAGACATGACTTACTTATGTATTAGTGTGTTAGTTATTAATGAAAAAAAAATTGCAAGTAAATAAAAAAAATTAAAATTGTTTTAAATATTACAAATCTTGCATAGACTTATGAGTTGAACAACAACACAAAATTATGCATAAGCAAAGGCATATTAAGAAAATTGTTATATATACAAAAACAAAATAATTTTCAATCACTACCATTTTTACTATTGCTATTATGTATAATTAAATTTACAATTATCTATTACATATACATACATACATATGTATGTATTACAAATTTGCTATTTGCTACACTAAATACATATATTCTAATACATATTTGCCACTGCGTATATGTACAACATTTATCTATATAAAGCTGCATATATTATGTATGTACGTCACTTCTTACTCAATGTTAGCATATTTTAGTGAGATTTTGTAATGTTTATTTTATTTTTCCTCAATTTTAAGCGTGAATGTTTATGCATATATTTAAAGTTTAGTAGTGAAAAGTAAAAAACAAAAACAAAAAACGTAATATAAAAATTATTGTGTAAATCTAATGCTTTGTAGCTGAAAAAAAGTATTTTTTCAAAATCATCATCATCACCAATTACATATAACAAAAAAAAAAAAAGTTCTTAATAAAAAGATTCATGCAAATTTTTTTTACATATACGCATATATGAAAAAATCTTGTGTTTTGTTTTTGGAATAAGACAAAATTGTTTGGCGTAGTGTTGCACTAGTGGTGCTTTTGGTGCACTTTTTTTTTTTGTTAGCCTATTTTATGGCCACCACTGTATTCTGGTGGAACAAAAAATGCATTCTAAACTTTAAGCTAACCATCTAGCAACAATTCTGTGCAAATTTCCGGCAACTCCATATAGCAGTTTCTGTGGGATGTGCGTTCAAAGTTGCTGACAGACTGAGAAAAATTCGAAAAACTGTACTTTCGGCTGCTGTTACGAGTTTTCTTTGATTTTCTAATGTACATACAAACAACAGATTATTATAAGCGAAGATATTATCAGTTTTAATTCTAATAGCAGATCCCTACTTCTTCCAGCACCCATTGGCCCCTCCGAATTAAATTAAATATCTCTTAGATCTGGTTGCTGATACCTAACGAATTTAGCTTTTGGCTCTGCCATCATTACACGCTCCTTACCTAACATTGGCCACAAAATCTTGAAAGCCTCAGGAAACTAGAAGTGTCTGCTCCGTTTAGAAGGTGAACAGATGGTGTACAAAACACCGGACGGCAGCTGATGCTCGATCTCATCATAGTAAGGTTATTTCTCAAGAGGGAAGTCTTATTCAACATGGCAGTTATGCGATGATCGGCCGTTTCTAAATGCTTTTATAGTTGCTCTTTATTTGCATCAAAACAGTTTTTAACAGTCGTTGATTAAGATCTTACCATGATGGATATCGTAAAAAACAACAAAAATATGACAGATATGACTTGGAATCCTCTTAGTTGCTTAAGAAAAGCTCCCTTCAAGTTAGTTTTGTAGTTAGAAAATAATAGTTTTAATAATTTTAACACATATCAATCCTTCATATTGATCTCTTTGCAAAATGCTGCTAGAGCTCTAATTGAGAAGTAAGATGAGCGAAATTAAATTCCATGACAACCGGAATGACTCAAGTTCTACACGATCATTTCAGTATAGCCATATTTATTGTTACAACAAAAACATAGCATCACTTCGTTCCAACTAAAGTCTAATTAATTTCATTACCTTGGATTTTGATTGATTTTTTGATTTTTGTTGTTTGATTACTTTTTATTATTTTGAATTTTTTAATTACTCTTATTTCTTTTTGACTATTTCATTACTTTTGATTATTTTTGATCCCTGTTGATTGTTTATTACATTTGATTACATTTGACTATTTTTGATTGTTTAATAACTTTTAATTATTTTTGATTATTTCATTACTGATGGTTTTTGATTATTTTTTATTGTTAAATAACTTTTCATTAATTTTGATTAGTTTTAGTTGTTTGATTACTTTTGACTGTTCGATTACTTTTGATTATTTTCGATTATTGATTACTTTTGATTATTTTTAATTGTTTAATTACTTTCAATTCTTTTTGATTATTTCATTGCTGTTGATTCTTTTTTATGGTTTTTGATTACTTTTGATTATTTTTAATCCTTTAGTTACTTTAAATTTTTTTTGATTATGGCATTACTTTTGATTATTTTTTGTTTTTAATCATTTTCGATTATTTGACTGATTTTAATTCTTTTCGATTACTTTTGATTATTTGACTACTTTTGATTGTTTAGCAGACAAACATAAGTACATACTCCAACACAGTCAAAAATATTTTAAAAAATATACAAAATAATTAAAAACAATAAAAAAAAATCTTTTGCTATTAAATTTTAATGGGAATTGAACAGTTCTGATTTAAAGCTTGTTTAAACCCAACGAAAAATTTCATTCGCAAGTTTTGTGGGAGCAATTCAATTTCCTACAAAATATGTATGCAGCTAAGTTGCTCACTACAGTGGTTTGGCAGTTTTGAAGCAAAGAAGGTGATCGATTCTAAAAAATCTAAAAAGCTATGAGAGATCATTAAAAAATAATAATAAAATCTAAAACTTATGCGGTTTTCTTTTTCGCCATTCTACAAAATAAAATCACTATAATTTTCATTGAAAAAAAAAATTTTTTTTTAGACCAGTCTATTTTTTTTATTTTTCTAATTATCAGAAGCGGTTTTGAAACACTTTCACCTCTCGGTTTCCTTTGGAACGCTCTAAAAGTCGTGCACCAATATTTGTTTTTCTTTCAATAGATGTTTATATGTTTCTTATGTCATGTTATCAATCATAAACATAATAACATACATAAACAATTAGATATAGACAACAAACATACATACATAGCACATTCTTCATAAGTTTGTTGCAAATTGTAGATAAGTCATTGAATATCGTTACACGCCCGTACACATACTTGTATAGATACATCTTAACTTCATACATACATAAATTGCATATTCATAAAAATACATTAAGATATTTTAGAAAATAATTTAATTTTAATTCAAATAGTATTAATTTTTTATTATTCGCTGTAAAGTTCATACAAATATCATAAAGTACTTTTAAATCTTTAGGTATGCACTCGTATGACTTGAATGCTGATGAACACATACACATTTTGCTTTACAAATAATCAGAAATAAAAAAAATATATATATACATAAAAAATCATAAAATACAGTTTTTTAATTTTTTTATTTGGATTAGCATTTGGTTCGCTTTATGAGCTGATATAAGACTTCTACGCAAGGATGATTGAGGGAGAGTCGATCTTTCACTTTTTTCGGAATTTTTTTTTTTCAGTTAAATTTGCTTTGACGTATCGATTATTGGTGTCGAAACTATAAACAGCTGGATTACTTTAAAAACTTGCTTACACATTCCATTTTGAGAAAGTAAATGAGTGTTACTAGCGATTTGTATATCGCTACGGGAAAAACGAAAATTGAATTGGTAGGTAAGGTTATGGTGCGGATAAGGAACTATGCTATAGCATCAATAATCGATGGCATTGTTTCTCATAAGGTTGGTTGAATCAGCTGTTTTATAAGGTGGCCCATGTCGTGGCTTTAACAAAATTTTCTTTATTGCTTTTGGCTTATGTTTCAGTAAGTTCTTCATCATTAGGTCTAACAAAATTTTAACTAGCTTGACAGTTTCCATTTAGAGTTGACATAGCAATGCGAATTGTGGAAAAATCAGATATAACATATGTACTATAAATTGAATTATAAACATAAACATATACGCGCCAGCAAATTGGCCAAAGAATGAACCAATATAACCCTTTCTAAAAATATTTTTATTCTTAATTCGGGACCAAAAACAGATTGTACGCCCCTCCAAAAATCGATGCGGTTTGGTTAAGTGTTTGAAACCACTTTGGAAAGATTTTTACTGATCTAAAAATGAGTTCTTGAGTTCCTCTAAATTACTGATCTATGGAGTATTTTGAAGGCCACATATTTAACAACGACAAAAAAATTCTACGACTAAAACGGATTTGTTAATATCATATCAAATCATCTAAATATCTCATAGATCTCATACAATCTTTTGAATCAGTGTTTCCAAGCTTATGCAAAAATTTCGAAAATTCCTGGAGCTTACATAAAACTGAATGCAAAAATTTTAAATTTGAGGCAAGAAAAAAACAATTTGTCAGGAAAAAAAAATTCGCAAAAAATCAACGAAATTTGTAAAAGTCTTCAGGCTTGGACTTTGTGGGACCACCACAATTTAATGGACTCTAAAACTGCATTTGAATAAATACATTTAAAGTGAGTTGATGTATAAAGCAATATGACAATATTACGAACTAGTTTGCGGTTGTAAAAAATTCCCTTTCAGTGTAAAAATAATAAATTCAAAAGGACAACATTAAACAATTGCAAGTAAAAATAAAAAGAATTTAAGTAAACATACACACACACACAAATACAAATGCAGGTAATTGTCGATTTTTTTACATTTTTTAAATGCATTAAGTATATACTTATGTAGTAATCATATTTGATACTGATTTATTTAAAAAAAAAAAACACACACAATTATTAGTACATGCATGCAAAGTTAAAATATTTTATAAAACAGTCTGAAAATAATTAAGAAAATAATCAAGTAATGTATCCTCCAATTCACAGTAATTAAAATAGGTTTGTAGTGTTGTAAGTGAAATAAGAAATTTAAGTCGAATAATAGTATTTCAAATAAGATATTTCAATAAAAAAAAACATCAACTCAATTAATTCTTAAATTGTATATAATTGTAGTAATTGGAAATAAAATAAAATACAGAAAATAAAAAAAAATATTGCAAACTTAGTTGTTTAAATTTGTATAACATGTTGGCGCTCCAGAAGAGCTAACCGAACAATTAATTGTAAAAGCTGCTCACTAACGAGGTTCAATTCAATTATAACTCTCCACAATTGCTATTTGTGGACTGGCATATATGTGGATGTATACAGTGGCGGACATAAATTTATGTACATATAGTCGTTTAGTGCGATTTTCACAAATTTGGGCATTAAAAAATGAAGCCTCTATAAAAAAACAAGTCTCAAGGCCACTCTAAATTAAATCAAATTTCTTTTTCAAAAATGTACAAAAAATTCGGGAAAATTCAAAGAAATTTTATGACGAGTTTAAGCAGCTTTTTTGAGTACGCAGTTTTGCAGGCCGTGAAATTTGAGTGTCGTGCGCTGTTAATCACAACTTCGTGGCACATTTTCCTGATTTTTCGAATTTTTCTGACTTCCGTATTTTCCTTTTTCCGAGTTCATGAACGCAACTTCTTTTATATGAAAAAAAAATAGTTTAGCTCGTAAAAAAAAATGCCAAAAATCAGCAAAATTTGTCACAAGCTTAAGAGCTTATTGTATTAAAATTTTGTGTTCTACATAATTCCAAAAATTGTGTATCCTGAACATAGAAAATTTTATCAAAATGAACCTCACTCAGTTGATCAAAACAAAAAGCGTTGTCTCGTACTAGTTGAGAGTATTGGGCTCTTTTTTATATTTGTATAGCAATTGATTGCTACAACAACAAAAAATTAGTTACGATTAGGATTTTCAAAACTTATAGTGTAATAAATTTTAAAAAATCCTTGCAGCATAGGAATGTAGGCAACAAATAATAAAAACGAAAATGTCGAGATTCCCTAAACTTTAAGTAAATACTTACAAACATACATGGTCAAATACTTATGTGTAATTGTTGTTGTGAATATTATGTAATACAAAAGAGTGCAGCTAAAACTTAGGCAATAATTATTAATAATACTCATATAAGTGCATAAATTATGAACGAATATTCAAATAGAAAGTAGCTATAGGTTCTTAGAGTTATGTACGATGAACGCTTTAATATGTTAGTTATTTCTGTAGATACATATAATTAAATTTAAAGAATTTAAAGAATCCAGTACTAGATACTCTTCGCATTTACCTTACAAAATTATGGATGAGTTATTAAAGCTTTCTTCAACTTATTCTTGACCGAAATCTAATCAAATAGTTTGGCTCTCATATGATTGTTGTCTTTGTTTTTCATGTAACAATTTCTGAAATTCTCCACGGGATCGACGCTCGTTCTATTATAAATAGAGAACTATGTATGCATGTATACTAGATCCACAAAAGTAACTAAGTACTCTACATTGCAAATGTTTTATCACATATTTTTTACTCATTCATTGCTAATGGACCAATGAGAGTGATTTAACGTTGATTTAAAATATTGTTTTAGATAAACCCGAAAAAATTCTATATGTTTAAATCATATCCAAAATTAGATATTCATTTGCAATTAATCATTTATCAAAACAAAAAAAAAAATATAAAAAATCCCTATGGAAATCACTAAAAATTAATGTAGAGAAGAAAAAAAATTGTGCTCAGGTTAAAAAAATAGAATTATTAAATTAACAAATGCATCTCTTTAAAGTATATGTATAAAGCTGTATAGTACATATTATATATGGCATGAGCTTGTATAAAAAAAAACTATTATATGTAAATATGTATGTATATTAATTGTATTAAAATTATATATTTAAGACAAATTACAGGTGATTTAATTAAGGATAAACAAAATATTATTAATAATATTGAATGACAACACGAATACCAAAAATTTTTTTTTTTTCAGATATAGGACATGACTTACAGTGGCGTAGCAAATTTGAACACCAAAAGTTTTTCTGCTTTGTAAATAAAATAAAATACAATGAAATGAAACAAGAAAAAATAAAATAAAACAAAATAAAATAAAATAAAATAAAATAAAATAAAATGAAATGAAATAAAATAAAATAAAATAAAATTAAATAAAATAAAATAAAAAATTGCAAAATAAAGTAACTAGAACGGAAAAAAGAAGCGGTCCGTAAAGAAGTAAAAGAACAATGTTTGTTGTTTTTGTTAATATCGTGCAGAATCACTAAAAATGTAGTGAGCTCGCAAATTGATAGGAAGAGTTTGAGAGTTTGCTTTTAATTTTTGGTTGGATTTTACTATATTTTTGTCGCCCCGAAATAATCTTTCTCATTCCACGAAATGCAGTCTTTGAAGATTGAGTAAAAAGCAAGAAGAAAGAAAATAATGTCAGCGCGCTTAACCGTATTTTGAGTTTAATTGGAGTACATTATTTTATGCCAGATGGAAAAATTCTCAACGAAAAAATCGCTTTAACATGTAAAAGAAGTTTCGATGCTATAGTTTCGCACGTTACTGTGCATATTAACATACATACGTGTATATACAAATCCAATCCACTAATCATGAAACACATAATTATTACAGATTGTAATGTGACATTTCACTCCATACAAACATACATAATACATAAATATATTTGTGAAATGTACTTGCACAAAATGAATTAAAAAAAAAAAATTATTTATAAACCACAGAAATTTAATTGCTGCAAATTAACAAAAAATTATAACGGTAAAGAGTTGGCAAACAATTATACATATAAACACACATACATATGTAGGTATGACAAATATTCGCATATGCGAATGACTTCCATCATTTTAATATTCACATTCATGTTCGCATGAATTCAACGTACCCTGCAGGAATCAAATCGAGCGTGAAAGTAATTTCAAATTGCTTATAAATCAACTAGTATTGGCTATTTGATAAATAAATAGTATTTATTACATTTTTTTTAAATTTTGATTGCTTAATTTTTTTAATAATATATTTCATTTAAAACACAAAAATATAATTATTTATCAAGCTTATGAATACATTTTCGATACATTTTCGAAAAATTTGTTTCAAATCTATGTACTTGATGTTCCTAGATTATTTTATTAATAACTTTTATTTTAGGTACATAATTTTAACATTCAACATTTTAAGGTTAAGTAAAAAAAAAATATCAAAGAAAACATTTTAAAATAAAATCAAACAATTTCTTCACTTTTCTCAACCCAAATCTTTCCAAAAAAAACAAACTTTAAAATCCAAAAAATCCCGAAAATCCCGCTTATTAAAAGCATCCCTAAAGCATACATACATGAACACATAATTCTGACAATTTATTACTGGCAGCTCGATGTTTAACTACTTATGAAATACTATTAAATGTAAATGACAATGATTTAAAAAAAAAAGAAATATTTGTAAAAAAAATATAAATTAACACGTCGATATGCATTAAATCTCTATGGAACACAGATACAAAACCAATAATGAAATTTAATTTAATTTGTACACAGGATTAAAACACAGATTCTAATTTTTTTTTTTTTGTGGCAAAAAATGCAGAATGTATGGTAACATATATTTATGTTTTTTTTTTGTTATCAAATTGTATTACTACATTTATTACAATTTTTTTTAATTGATATTATTTAATAAAAAAAAAATATTTTTTTCCACTGTCTATAAGTACTGTAACTTCCATATGAAATTGAAATACACCATACATTCATACAAACTTAGATAAATATCCATATAAACTAAATACATATTGAAAAGAAAATAAAATGAACATGTTTAACAAAAGGCTGTTTGTAGAAATTGTGAAAAAGTTTTACTAAGTAGAACGCATTTAAATATAAAAACAAAAAAAAAAATACAAAATTTGGAAAATAAAATGTATGTAAACAAAAAATATAACTATGGCTTCTTCCCAAAATTAAAAAAAAATATGGAACTTGGCAACTAATAAATAAATATAAATAATTTAAGATAAAACCACATTGTGATTGCTTATTTGTAAATGGAATACTCAAGTAGATATAAATAAAAAAGCATAATACCCTTTTAGAAATACATATTGAAAATACCCCAAAATGTGTGTTTGTATTTTCACAATATATATGTGTAAAATTTTACAAGAAATAAAGAAAAAATAACAATTTATTAAAACGACAAGAATTTCACAAAATACATAAACTCATATGTAATTCCCACACAAATATAAAGCATTATAAAATAAAAATAAAAGTTATAATAAAAATAAAAAACTAAAAAAAAAATAAAAATTTACAAGGTACTAGCAACGAGAGTAGTTAACAATATTTAATATTTAGCATAACACAATTTAAATGTCAAATAAAAATTATAAATTGTACCCAGAAAAAGTTAAATTAACATTTAAAACAAAATGTATTATGTAAACAAGACAAGCTAGAATATTTCATAACAATAAATTTATCGGTGTACTCAAAAAGTGATGAAAATATTTCAATAATAAATACATACATATGAAGATGTCTATTAAAATGCATACATGCAAATGTACAACTAAATATTTCATACAAAAAGTATATACTTAGATATAAAATATTTAAAAAAATTTTAGTTTATTGACAGAAATTATAACGAGTAACTCAAAGTTTTATTGGCGTGCAAAAAACTTATAAAAATATAAATATAACAAATGTCATTGACATCAATTCACCTAAATTTAACTTCAACAGGGTGTTAATCTCAAGTTCGTGACTTTGATTTTTGGTGACTCTTGTGAAAAAAAATTCTATAATTTTCTTTGAGTTTTCCCGAATTTTGTGTACATTTTTAAGACAAAATTTATTTTTCTTGAATTAAACCTTGAAACATATTTTCATATAGACTTTATGAAAATAATTTTTCTAATTTTAAAATTTGTGAAAGTTGTAGTCTAAAATGTACCCCCAATCCACACTAAAACTATTTGCAACGATAGGTATAGTTTTACGAAATTATTCCAAAATTAGTGAATAATAATTGAATTGTATTAAAATTAGTTATTCACAAAATTCTTGAAGTTGGTCAAATATATCATAATGAAAAAAGTATTCCAATGTAAATAAATGTGTAATTTTTTACAAAATATACGATATTGAAAGTAATTTGCTGCTTAAAAATTATAAACGCATTGTAACAAACATACTTGCTTACATATTTATAGCATCATTCGCATTTTTGTATATAAAGCGAAATATATATCCATAGCTACATACATATATACATACATACATACTTATGTAAATATATAAATAATATATAAAAGTGAGATACTATTAATTTTACAAAATTATACTCATACAAACCCATATGAAATGAGATTATACAAAAAATATAAACAAACAAAATCAAAACAAGCAAACGAAAAAAGTGTAAACAAAAATTTGGCAAATAAACAGTTACACTAATTGCACTACTAATTAATTTGTAAATACATAAATGTGAAGTTATGCAAAATTATTCTGAAAAATAATGATAATTAATGATAGTTGATTACTTACTTAAAAGCAAATAAATCATTCAACATTAAAATTTATAACAAAGTAAAACGAATGAAAAACTTAATATTAAAATAAAATATGAACCACAAAAAATTTACTCGGTGTATCAACCATGAATTCTCTGTATTTGTGTATGTATATGTACTTTCTAATTACCTATATAAAGATGACTTATACTAAATACTTACTTGTATAATTTTATATTAAAATTGCAAATTACTAAAGCATACACATGAATATAGTATATGTACATACATCGTGCAGTTCATATACACACAATACATCCAACATTCAAAAAAGAAAAATAATATTAAAAAACAAATTGAAAAATTCAAATAAGTAATTGATTTATTGGCTGTATTGCATTTCGTGTAATAGTTTTTTATACTTTTAGTAAGTATCAATTCATTTTATTTAACGTAGAAATGTTGGCATGTGAAAAAAAGTATTACGCACTCTTAATTATTTATTGACACTAATATTTAAATTTCAAATGCTTCTTAGTATTGTAAAAATATGCGTATATTTACTGTATTGAACAAAAGTATTATTTTATTTATATTTACTCTGAAACATTATAATGAATTAGAAGTTCTTATGAAACAAATTTAATATGAAATAAAAAAATATATTATGCAATAACACAAAAACAAAAAAGAAAAAAAAAAACAACTAATTATGAATATAAAAATAACAAGGCTTTCAACTGAATAAAAGTTTTGGAAATTAATATGCAACAAAGTAAAAGCTTTTATTTATTTTTGGAAACTTGAAAAAACGTAGTCAGGCCAATTCATCGTTTTTTGGATAGCTAAACCAACATCCTTTCCAAAAATGTACAGTTATGCAATTTTAAAACATTCCGACTTCTGGTTCTGAGACGCTCCGTTTACGATTTATTTATGTGCATAAATCTTGAAAATCCGATGAAAATTGTGCATATACCTAGTGACCATTAGACAAATGCGAAAGCGCCTCTACAGTCGCAGTAGCATGAATGTGTAGCATACATTTCGGCGCACTCTACAAAATATTCATTTCCGCTGTGTTAAGTTCCTGAGCGTTTTCTAGGTTGTCAATTATGCAGTAGTTGTTTGGTTATTCTCATAACTATAGGACTGCCCACTTTGGTAAGAAACCTCTAAAGCCTCGAAGAGATAAGTAATTGACCACTTACCACTGCAAAGCTTATATAGCCAAAGGGGCATGTTTTGAATGTGTTCCGCTTTAACTCGGATTATATAAACTTGATCACACTCAAAGCAACAATTCCGACATTTTCTCATGTTCCAGCAGAATAAATTACAAATATTTAAATTAACTTAAAATATACATATGTTTATTATTAATTTTTAAACCTCGTCTTCGTTTAACAACATGTTTGGTATACCATCTGTAATGGGAAATACACGCCCCGTTTCAGGACATTCTAGCTGGCCTTCGAGCACATCGATTTCCAGTAGCAAGTGATGCAGTTTTTTCAGTAATTCTTCATTTTCAGCTATATTTGCGGGCTGCTCAGCGGGAATGTCATCACCCAACTCAGCCTAGAAGAATTGTGTGAGAAAATTTAATATGAAGACTAGAAGAAATACAAGAAGAGCTTACCACTTGTGCGGCTAATTGTATAGCTGACCACTCCAGTCTAGGTAATAGTCGTGTTATAAATGTCGGATTAAATTCAGTTTCAATCACATCCTTTTTAACTATCTGTAAAATCAAAATGATTATATATTAGTAAGAATTTAAGAAGATTAAATTTTTGTTGGAGCTGACTGTATGCTATATGACCAATATTTAATACATGATGCTGTTCAAATGTGTCAACCGCAAAGATTTCGTAGGTACATATGTATGTTTAAACAAATAAAGAGTCTACTTAGATCTGCGTAGACCCCACTTCGTCCAATGTTTATTCCGTCACGTCGCATTCCATGAATGGGTTCGCCGACTATGCAGGTTGACTGCGCATTGTTAAATCCTGCAACAAAACACTTGCCTTAAATTGGACCGGAGAGTCAATCATTGCCCTGTTTCCGTTTTTACAACTGTGCCATAATCGCTGCTTTATACCAAGGATTAAGTGCGACGGTGGATGTTAATTTGGTTTCCCGCTTTTGAATCAAAAAAGCAGGATAAGCTGTAAATACAGTTTTGAAGTTACACTTACGGTCAGTTTTAGCGGAAACCCAACTTTAACACCTTTTATGGCTTTTGAGGTTAAAAAATTGTATGTGCTCAGCCTCATTTTGTTAATTTGAAAATAAAAATATATTACAGTGAAGAATGCAAAATTTGTTTTCAGCACGTTTCAAAACAAATGGGAACGGGACGTTGCCATATGAATTTTTAGATCTGTCAAAGTCATAATTGACCGTGATTGATCAGGGTTGCATGCGCTCATGACAGAAAGGGTAATAATTTACGAGGGCTACCGAGCGCTAAAACAAATAAAAATGTTGGGACAGGTATCAGGAGACGCTTTTTGACCCCTGTATCAATAATCCGGAGGGGACAAATATTAGATATGTACGTGTCGTCTCATGCTCCACTGCAGAGCAGAGTCTGCTAATTTCAAAGACCAGATGGTTAAAAAAAGTGATGTCAGAAACAAGCCATAGTGCTCCAAGTTCGCCCCTTAAGAAAGAAACAAAAATATATATCTGTTTCATTCTTTTATCAGGTTCCTCTTTGGCGGCAGTTTATTGGGGTTCCTCTACTTTTCTACGGCATTCTTTATTTAGGCCGCCGAAGGTTGTGGGCATTGTGTACCATGTCAAGTGTGATATCTGTGTACTGATACACAATGGTTGTGGGTCAACAACACTGGTTGACGTAGCAAATACGCAAACCATTTATGACATCACAGCAACAAAAAGAAATTTTGACAGATTTTAGCCCAAAAATTCTTCAAGTTCTGCAATAGCCAATCTGTTGAATTTATTTAGACATTTTTGTAAGAAACTAAATTTGTGGTAATATTTTATAAGAAAAAAGTATACAAATCACTTGAATATCGCATAAGCAATAGAGTTCATTAGCCAGCACTAAAAGTAGTACAAATATGGAAGATATATTTCATTGGTGCCGTGAAGGAAATTCGATACAAGTGCGTCTATGGCTGGAGGACACAGGCAATGATATGAATTTAGGGTAAGAAAATAAAGAATTTATATCTCTAATAAATATTGTGTAATTGCCGCTGGTGAGGCCAAAAACATGTTGCTCCAACATAATAGATTATTGAACAGAAGTCGTGGAATGTGCGACATGAAGAATGACGTCATGATATATGCTTGATGGCTTTGAAAATTTGTGTAAATATTTGCATATGAGACAGCGCTACCACAGAAACATTAAATACAAAAACAACAATGAAATCTCCAGTGGCTGATTTGTGTTTGCATTAGATTTGTATGTATGTATGTATGTACATCTGTCTATTTATGCCATGGCGTATGATTCAAGAGCACATCCGTGGGTGCCCGAATATGACCATACATTTTATTATTATCATTGACCGGCGGTAGATTTGTAAATTTGATCTAATTAATCTACCGAGTCCGTTTAATAAATACTAAACTGTTTTGTTTTTCGAGCTCCCTATTATCAAGAGTTGATTGCATATCACCCCTCCTCTGTGGAGACCAGTAATAAACCTAACTAGTTATGACATCTTTACTAAATATACAAGAAAGCCATTAAGTGAGTAATTACATTTGCTTTTATTTTTAGTGATGATCACGGCTTCAGTCCTCTTCATTGGTGTGCCAAGGAAGGACACACTAAATTGGTTGAAACTCTTATACAACGAGGTGCGCGTGTCAATGCCACAAATATGGGCGATGATATTCCTCTCCATCTTGCCGCTGCGCATGGACATCGCGATATTGTACAAATGGTGAGCTCAAAATAATACTTGCAACATTCAAAATTATAACATAAATTTTTCATCTACTTAGCTTATTCGTGAACGCTCTGATGTTAACGCTGTAAATGAACATGGCAACACACCTCTCCATTATGCTTGCTTTTGGGGCTATGATATGGTTTGCGATGATCTCGTCAATGCTGGTTCACTTGTGTCGATAGCCAACAAGGATAATGATACGCCGCTGGATAAGGCAAAGCCTGGTTTATCTAAACGTCTACATGATTTAGCTGAACGGAATGGGCATGACATTAAAAAAATTAGTTTTAAGGAGCAAAGTTGGTTGGGTACTAAGACACGTTCAAGAGATGCAACACTCTCTCGTTTCAAAGGAATCAATTTGGGTGAATTAGATTTGCATACGAAAATTGCTGTCACACCCTCGGGTGAGACGTGGCGCGGACGTTGGCAAAAGAATGATGTGATTGCAAAGGTTAGAAAGTAATATATATGTATTTCCCACTTGTTTATTTCCTAACGAAAGTATCCCTCTCCGTTTTCTAGATTTTGGCAGTGCGTCATTGTACAGCACGTATTTCACGCGATTTTAATGAAGAATTTCCCAAGCTACGCATATTTTCTCATCCTAATATTTTGCCAATAATAGGCGCATGTAATCAACCGCCAAATCTAATAACTATCAGTCAAGTAAGTGATGAATGCTGATACTCACCCTCAAAAGCGGATTCAATTTCACTTTATTCCTGCATTTTTTTTTATAGTTTATGACACGTGGTTCGCTCTTTAATTTGATTCATCGCGCGTCTGGTATTGTGGTGGACACAGCGCAGGCAGTGCGTTGCGCATTGGACATAGCTCGCGGTATGGCCTATTTACACTCTTTAGAACGCATCATACCAACCTATCATTTAAATAGTCATCACGTTATGGTAAGATATTTGTTAATATGCTCTTATATAATGAGAACACTGGGTATTAGAAGACTTCTAATCATTTCCATCAAATCTAGTAATATGAAAGGTCGGGGCATTTTTTGGGAAGGGTTTAAGACATTACACGATTATTTTGAGATCACTTCGCGTGGGAATATATCTAATTTCGAAAAATGCCGGTGCATAAATAATCTCGAAATCATCTAATATCGGTTCCCACTAATAGATTCCACAATTATATAAAAGATATCGTTATAGTCTTAAACTCATCTTAGCGGATTGTGTATTTGCTCTGAAATGTTTCCCTAGATCAATACATCCCTAACGAACTTGTCTTGAAAATGTTTAGAGGTTTTAGTACATATTATCAACATTTCAACATCGGAAAATGGTCTATATGTTTTGTCGGGGTATATGACGTTGTGGTAATTTCGCTAAAAGTAGACTGTTATATTGGCGGGTCCTCTGTAATGATTGGGCGGATTAGGCTGGGCGAAGTACTTTTAAAACAGGAGAGGGCATATAAATGCCAAAAATTGCAATTATTTTGCGATTCTTATTTTATTTTATATCCTTTTTTTTCAGATCGATGATGACCTAACAGCTCGTATCAATATGGGCGATGCAAAATTTTCATTTCAAGAGAAAGGACGTGTCTATCAACCAGCATGGATGTCACCTGAAGCGTTGCAACGTAAACAGGCTGATAGAAATTGGGAGGCATGCGATATGTGGAGTTTTGCCATAATTTTATGGGAGCTAACAACACGTGAAGTGCCTTTTGCCGAATGGTCGCCTATGGAATGTGGCATGAAAATTGCTTTAGAGGGTCTGCGTGTTAAAATACCACCAGGTGCCTCACCGCACATGGCTAAGCTAATTACAATTTGTATGAATGAAGATGCAGGCAAACGACCGAAATTCGATATGGTTATACCAATTTTAGACAAAATGAAGCGATAAGTTGCAAAACAAGGGGAATATTTTGATTAAGCATATTTTTACAATGCGACACACAAAAAAATAAAACAAAAATTGCTATAAAAGAAATTTATACATATTTAAGTGTCCAACCGGCTCAAGCGCGCAGAATAGAGCCAACATGTATAATCATTTTTAGATTAACATTTCTAACGCAACGAAGGTATATAATTTGCCTACAGAATGCGCTGAATGCAGCTATAAAGTTTTCAAAACGTAAAAGTGCCTAAAATCGTTTTTTGACTAACGAAATACATGAATTTATACTAAAGTGTTAATAACTAAGGAAATAGGCAGTAAACATATTTTGTATTTTACAACAATAATTTTTAGTATTTTACAAATGCCAGATGTTTATAATAATGCTCATTTATATATAATTATATTGAGCACTAGTAAAAT
Source organism: Sphenella marginata (assembly GCA_951509765.1). Lineage (NCBI taxonomy): Eukaryota > Metazoa > Arthropoda > Insecta > Diptera > Tephritidae > Sphenella > Sphenella marginata. Next base: position 16,555,982 of record OX608082.1, read on the forward strand.
GTTAATGTTATATTTTTAACAAATTTCAAGTCAATTAATTGTATTGTAGTTGAATCTAATTTTTAACACTGTTAAGCTTTTCTTATTGTCTATTAACCTATTAACTTATTAAATATTCCTATTAACTTATTAAATATTCATTCATGTTGTTTGTGTGTATACTAATGTGCTATTCTATTTTGAAAACTACTATTAAACTCCACATCAGCGAAGCATTACCTTAAGTTATTTAGTCGGTGCTCTATTAATATTTATACTACCACAGTTGTATTTGATTGATAATAATACTTTTCAATTTTATTCATTGTATATCTGTATTAATTTATTTATACTCATTCTCTTAACAGTAATTTTAATTTTTAATTATTGATGTTATATTTTTGATATTTTTATACATGCCTATTACGGTATCCGACGGATGCTTTGCGGAGGGAGTGCGGATCGATTCGCTTGAAAACAGTTGCGGATTTAACCTTTAAAATTAAAAAAACTACATTGTCAAGATATTTTCTTCTATTTCTTGTGTTGAATAGACTAGTAGATTTAAAAGAAATCGATAAAGTTGATTTTTTAAAGTTTTCTAACTCAGATCCGCAACTGATTTTTCGCGAATCGATCCGCACTCCCCGCGAATGGCATCCGTCGGATATGGGAATAGGCATGATAGATATATATATTTTGATTAAAATATATAACAAATAAAATATTTAATATAGGTTTTTTAAGTAATGTAAAATATTTTATTTTGGAAAGTTTTGTACAGTACTATGTGCTTTCTTCTCGACCTTGGCTGAAAACTGAACTAGGACTTTTGTTTCTATTTCGGAGCTTAAGCTTAGCGTAGTGAAACACGCAGAGAGTACAAGGATCGTTGGACCTCCCCAAAGTTAATTTACTGGCCAGAACGTAAACGAAGCTGCTCACAACAACGGACTACCTCCGAGGTGTATGCGCGTATGAAGAGCCTTTGCTACGTATTGAAAGTTTAGGGTGCTCTGTACAAATGCACCAAAATGTGATCCTACAAACAATTTCAACGTCCCAGAAATTAAACTGTTTCTGTCTGGAGCACAATGCCGATTTGAAAACAGCTTTTGGGGGCCTGAAAAGGAGCAGCCTATATGTCGGTATGTGTGGATTTTATATCAACAACAGATCCATCGGCATTCAAACAAGGCGATTTCTAGGAACCCAGATCTAACATCCACCTTCCATGCTAAACATGGAGCTTGAGTGTTAGACGGAAGTGGCAGATACCACAGTCAGCGCTCCCATGAAGTAAATCGTTCCTAACCTTTTATCGCATCGTGCAACTCCTTTGGCAGTGAATAAGTCGAGATGTGAGATATCTTCAAGATTATAAAATCCAATTTCAAACAACAAACAGCCTGAAGTAGCGAGATGATTAAATATCCTTCTGATCCTTGGTGTCATAGGGCGATTCCTAAAAAATTTAGTTCAAACCCTTTGAAAATATCTGTGGTCACAAACCATAATCGCTTAAGTCGAGATATGTCGTTTTGTCAAATTAATTTTTAGTTGCATTTAATATGCACTTAGAAAGTAATAATGCAGTTTTTTGTTATATATTTACCATCGTGCTTATTTTTACAATTGATTTAGAATGACGATTTGACAAATATACATATACTACTGACTCGAGATTTAAACTGTTTTCTGCAACCTATTTTATGGCATGATTTTTGACCTAGGCTTTTATGACTTGTGACCACAGATATATAGCCATTATTCACTTAAAACCAGCAATGCATGTGGAATAAAAACACAAAATCCAACAATAACAATATGCCGGTCACGTGCTCGCCGTTTAACGACACCATCTCCTTTTTTCCAATATTTCTGCAAATTCGCTCTAGTCGGCAAACAGTAAAATTCTAAAAAGCTAAGTTTTAAACTTTCGGCACTCTCAATTCTCTACATGGCTGCGCATAAGCTCTTAAAGCTTTTCTCTCATTTAACACCTGAAAGTCTCAGCTGTTGTTGCCGGAAGTGTAAAACTGACCGAGAATGTGTGTGTGTGCGTTGAGTATGAAAGACGCTGCAATGAGCACAACGTCCCTGACCTACTTAACAAGAGCACCGGCTACAGCAACAACAACAACAAACTTTGTATATATGAAAAAGAGTTATTGGGAGCAAAATTCACTTTTTATTTTAGCAGCAGCAGCAGTTTTTGTTGTTGTGCTATGTCGTTATCCTGTGAGTGAAGTATAATGCGAAGCAGGTCTTGTATTTGTATATGTAAATATATTTGTATGTATGTATGTAAGTGCTCATTAGTATGAGTGTTGAGTGAATATATATTTCTTTTTAATAATTCGATGAAAGCTTTTTAGAAAATATTCGCTAATTTTATTAAAGAAAATAAAAGTGGAAAGGATAAAGTGAGCTGAGACAAGATTTCTTAATGTTGCCGAAAATGGCAGATCTATTAGGATTCGAGTGCATGGATCTGAAACTTCCGAGGCACTGCCTTTCACATAGAACAACAAAGCTTGGACCACAATTCTGTAACATCCAATATAACGCCTTTAATGTTGATGGATTGGATTCCAAAGTCGCCTCGCAGAAGAGAAAATATCTGCCTCACTCAGGTTGCACCATTTTTTGAGAAATTTTAGGTTCTTAGCCACCCACCGAGAAATTCTAAAGCAGCAAAGAAGGGCGCTTTTTCAGAAAGAAGGGGAATCCCACGAGTTCGGAACAATGGAACCTAACAATCGACTTACTTCATTTGATTCCTCTACTAAATAACGAATGCTTTGGCGAAGTTGGTACCCGAAAAGTGAAAAAATGATGAAGAGCTTGCGAAACTAATTCTCCATTATTAACTGAATTACATTAACTCAAGATTTATAGCGTTCAACGATCTATAAAATTTCTCAAATAAAGAACACACACACACACATGCATATATTACTCATACGCCCCGTGGCTACCGCACTGCAATGCAGCGCATCTACCAACAAATGGGATTTTTATCGATTAACGCATAGTGAAATATACATTTATATTAATTTAATTTCTTAACTCGATGACAGATTGCATTTTGCATATAGCAAAAACAAAAAAAAACAAAAACAAGTAAAAAAAGCACAAACAACAAAAAAGCACAAACGCCTATACAGAGCTTGGAGCAGCTGACGACCGACCGCTTTACTTCTAAAGCACTTCTAGTCGGCATACTCTACTTAACGCAAACTCTACTCTGGCTTTCGTTGCTCTTTTTCTCCCCACATTTCTGTTGAGCAGCAAGTATTTGTTGTTTTTTTTTTTTTGAATTCGTCTATTTTGCCGCTCTGTTTATATTTTGTTTGGTCCTCTTTTGTTGGTGCATTTCTAGTGCAACTTGCTGTGTTGTTATTGCTCTCTCTCTTGTTGTTGTTACTTTTGGTACCGTTATTATTTAGCGCGCACATGTGACCGCTATCCTTTTGATATACCAACAACATTTGCATTCGTTTAAAAGCTTACGTGGAGCCCAACTAACGATTGCTAAACGAATGAGTGTCCATATATGCCCAGTAGGTAGTTAACTAGTTGTAATCTATTCCACGATTGGTGTGAATCAAAATGTCAAGTAGGAAGGCAACTAGAGGCTAAATATAGTCAATGAATATGCCAAGCTACTGGTGCCGTCTCTGAAGACGGAAAATTCGAACAACTGAATATCTGTAACAGGTTTTTTCGTGACCCGAGGCTTTGTGTTTTCTTATTTGACTGAGTCTATGAGTTATCAGACTGAGTCTAATATGCTTTTAGTAACCAGTATTTTTGGAACGGGGTTAAAGAATTTTCAACATGCTTCAATGTGAGACAGGCTACCAAGAAAAGTAAAGAGTTCTACTCCAAAGACGTGGAATTTTAGGACCCTTTAGCTTTATATTTTCACATCTAAAAGAATTCACTGAGTGAAAATAGCTTTATAATAGTTGTTGTTGTGTTAAAGAATGCTCCCGAAAAACCTTAGAGAGCTTTTTTCCGACAACAACGACCTTCGAGTTGTACATGATACTGACACGCTGAGCAACGCAGTCTCTCTGTCGCTTGCTCAAGCTTCATATTTTTGTTTGGTTTAGGTTTGGTCCTTTTTGGACTAGTTCTATTATTGCATGTTAGCATACATACATCTCATACATGTATGTATGTGTGTTCCATTGCGGCTAAAACGTGCTTGTTGGTGCCGCTAGTGCTGCTGCTGATGCTTCCTCTTCATACGCCTGCCCCACCGCTTACCAACGCAATTGGATGCTTCTTCGTGACATTAATATTTTGCTTTGCCTATGCGGCAGCTTAAAGTTTATTGGCCCAATGTACGAGTGCAGTGCAATGATATTGCAGTGAGTTTGTGATGAGCGGTGAAGAGCGTCGAAGCGCACCACGAAGCCTTGTGACTAGTGTAAACAGCCATACCAGTTTCAACTTAGCGACACATCCGCATTGTGGTCAACAAACAAAATTTCAATATTTTTTAGTGCTAGTTTAGTAGTTGTATTAAGGCTGAGGGCGGCGAAATTTTGTTAAAAAAAAATTGTGTTCAATTAAAAATTGAATCTGAGTTTTTCGCTTGCTGGGGGAAAAAAGTATTTGTTAAGTTTGAAATTGAAGCAAGCGTTGAGGAAGACTTTTAACTCGAGAGGTTTGTTGTAATTTGGAGAGGGCCAACAACTGTTATTGATTTGTTTTGAATTTGAAGAAAGTGAAATGCGCTTATTAAGTGATTTGCCCTTTGCGAGTGGCCTTTCTTAGCGATAATACAATTTTTTTGGATTCCATAAAATTACAAAAATATTTCAAAATCTAATAAAAATGCATTTTGAGTGCCGCACAAATAAATCTGCATGAAGAGCAACAACAAAAACAACAATAAAATGCACTGCAAAAATCTGCATAAATCTGAAAAGCTATAAATTATCCTTAAACAACAACAAAACTAGGTAAAGCGCAAGCCTAGGTGCCCGAGTGCCGGAATGCAGAAATAGAGCTTTTTGCGGCATGCAGCCAAGCAATTAAAATAGAAGAAGAAGCAGCAATAAACAGGAGCGGCAATAGCAACAGCAACAACGACAAAAGCCGATTTGTCAAGCAAACGAACGACCGGGTTTTAAAGCACACACATACACACGGCCACACACATACACACATACACTAAACCAAAACAATACATTCAAAAGCAAATGCATGCGCTTTGCAGCGACTAACTGTAAATGCATGTTCGTATAGCCGCAAAAGCGTTTGTGGGCGGGGAATAGTCGGGTCGGTCGATTTGGTAGAAAAATTCCATTTCAAAGCAATTCAAGTGAGTCAAATGCAAACAATTGAAAACAATTCAAAATCGTTAAAGTGTTTATAAAGAAATTATTGAAAAAAAACAACACAAAAGTGAAATAAAAATTTGAAAGTGAAAAAAGTGTGAGTGAAAAATAATTGAAAAAAAAACAAACAAAAAATATTTAACAACGCGCTTAGCGAATTTTTAGTGAAAAGTGCAAAATTAAAAAAAAAAAAATTTTAACACGAAAAATATTAAATAAAAAAATTAAGAAAGTGTAAACTGTGCTTTAAAAAAAGCTCAAAAGCTATATTTGTGTAGAAACAAAAAGCAATATACATTTCTTACAAACAGTTTCAAACTCCATTTTATTACAATCTCACTGCAATACATATTTTCAAACTAATGAATAAATCATAAACTAAAATACTCAAAGTTAACACAAATAATAAAAGCAAAACAAACATTAAAAGTTGCCAGCTACTCGTACTACGTTTCTTTCTACCATCAAATCTTGCTACGTGTGCCCGGCAACAGCTTAAATGTATTTTAGTGTTTTTCAATTTATAGGCCAGCCCCATAGAGGGCCGGCGACACATGGAGTTTCCAACACAGTCTAGTTTAAGCGTCACTGACACTAGCAGGTATGTTTTTGTTTTTGTTTTTACTTTATTTTTGTTTGTTGAATAAAACAAAAAAAAAAAATACTTAGCTAAATAAATACATGTACAGTTGCGTGCAAATATTTTTAAAATTATTCAAACAAAATTAGTAATTATTTTCATTCATATTTATTGAACATTTTATCGTATAACAACAACATATCCAGTCACTTTATTTCGTATATATGTACATAAGTAGCCCATATTTAGTTTTTGTACCGGAGGTAGAAATTCCTAGATTTTGGGCACCTATAAAATCACTGAGTTGGCATCCCTAGCATGGATGTAGGAACAGTGTTGTGCAAAAAAATTTTTTCACTTTTAAGAAGTCTTATATTAGGGATGATAAATTTTAATAATTTAATACCAAATATTCAGGAAAAATCGATCCAATTCCGGATATGTTTTTCATCGAAAAAGCCAGTAATCTGATGAAATTTTATTCAAATTAGCCACTTAGTTAATGCAGATTAAGCGTTACAGTGTATCAATGCTATGAAGTTAAACCGGTCTAAAAGCAAGGTTACTCATACGCCCCGTCGTACCGTCTTGAACAAAGTATGTCATCCATCTATGTTCTTATATTATTTTTATTGAATTGGCATGTTTATCTCTTTATAGAGTTTACTCTAGCTATAAACTAAAAAAATGCAGCAAGAAAATTTCCGCAGCCAAATTAATCAAATGAATAGCGTTAACAGAGCTATTTTCTTTAAAGAACGCTTTTCAGAATCCAGTAATTTGGTATTTTATTTTATTTTATTTTATTTTATTTCATTTCATTTCATTTCATTTTATTTTATTTTATTTTATTTTATTTTATTTTATTTTATTTTATTTTATTTTATTTTATTTTATTTTATTTTATTTTATTTTATTTTATTTTATTTTATTTTATTTTATTTCATTTTATTTCATTTTATTTTATTTTATTTTATTTTATTTTATTTTATTTTATTTTATTTTATTTTATTTTATTTTATTTTATTTTATTTTATTTTATTTTATTTTATTTTATTTTATTTTATTTTATTTTATTTTATTTTATTTTATTTTATTTTATTTTATTTTATTTTATTTTATTTCATTTTATTTTACCACCTAACTAGCTTAGCCCTGTAGGTTAAATTGAAAATAGTAGCTCAAATAATTTCTACTTTCTTACAGGGTATTAGTTAAACACAAAAGCATGCTCGCATTCAAATACATATACATACATACATGTGTAAATATGTAATAACGTGCCTCGTATTTTTAACTGCGACAACATTTCTGTGCCATTCTACTGCCTCGGGATGCTGTGGTGCGGTTTTAAGTTCATGAAAGTAGGCCGGTTGCTTGCGTTTATGAGATAGGAAAATCTATAAAACTTACACAAACTTTTTGTTGCCATTTTCTTAGGCCGTTGTTTAAATGTTGGTTCTACGTTCATACATACATAGGACATTTCTCATTGATTTTACCAAGATATATGGGCAAAACTTTTGTTGTTTCTTATTTATGTAGTTTATCGCGCAGAAAAAGGTCAAAATGCTTCGTAAAATTGTGTGCAGAGGGTTAATCTGCTTAGCGATATAACAACGATTTGTGGTAGATAGTTGAGCAAAACTTTTATTTGTTTATGAATTGGGCATTTTTATAGCTAAATATTTTAAAAGTTTTATAAGGCCAATCAACATAAATCACATTAAGATAGTGTTTGAATGTGGTAGTTAAGCCAGTAAAAACAGGAAATGAAAAATAATAACGTTTATATATAGTAGTATTATATAAAAATCATCAGCGAAGAAAATCCCTAAGCAAAAAAAAAAGAAAAAACCCTTACCAATCAAGAAACCCTTACATTCTTCAGAAACTCCCATTCAAAACGTCGTTTTTTTAGAATCATTAACGAAGCAGTGAGCGGATAGCTCATGAGCTGAGAGGGATTATGCATTTTACTAACGACCGAACTACAGTCTCGATCATACCCTTCAGGCTAATTAAAGCGCCTAGTCCCATCCCAATGAACCCCACTTGGTTCCTTCACTCTGCATCTAATATAGGGTAGGAGTTCATGCTATGTTCTTCCAATCTCATAATGTCTGCGAAAAGTGAAATTTTCTTTAATACTCGACTTTGAGCCCATTAAATTCATAACAGTGAAACTGTGACAGTAGAAAAATGCTCCCATCAACAAATGAAAAAAATACGAAAATACAGCAACTTGCATAACCTTCAGCTCCGCTCGATTAAAAACTCGTTAGGACCATAAATCGTACTAACCGAAAAAGTTTTATATTGCCCCAGTTTGTCAGCTATAAATTATTTGATTTGTGGATATGCTGACACAATTTAAATGTGTGTTGAAAACTCATCGCAGCCAAAAACCCCCAATATGCCGATTCAATGCGTGTTTGATGAAGGGATGTGGTGCATTTGCATGTTAAATTTGTGTTGTTGTTGTTGCCAGATTCATGATATATCATTGATTCCCACCATAGATTAGATGTGTTGAATTCTGCATTGGCCAAAATAATCGGCATCGGTTTTAGCATCGGCATCGTTGCTTTTTGTGCAACCATAGCCGATTATCGGTTTTTGCCTGACATTCCGTGGCCACTAAAGTTTACAAAGGGGAGTATTTTTTTGTTGTTAAAAACAGCAGAAACAACAACATAATAGTTTATAATAGCACAGAGACAATAGAGCTATGACAGTTGTCAGTAGTCATGTGAAAGAATCGGTAGGCTAGACTGATTCCATGAAGCCAGTGTCATATGTAGCTGGTATTGGAACAACTTCTTCACGCTCAGTGAACTTTTGGAATAGCTCGGCAGCAGTTCCTAGAACATACATTTTTTCTCGCTAGTGTACATTTCTGGATACTTATATATACACATAATTTCATTCATAAAAGCACAAATCAAATATTTATGCCACTGTCTTGATTAGGATAGGGACGAAGTTGAAAGTTGAATGTAACGAAGCATATTTTCTTTGGCTGAAATAGAATTAATTTTCACCAAGCACAATTTTTCTTGCTCTTCTTTTGCACTTGGGGCAAATTACTGGGGCACTAGAGCAATATAACATCGTTAAAGTATATATTTACAAAGTTGTTGACAGTAATAAGCTAATGTAGTTATTATAAATGCACACAATGCTCTAATATATGGAAGATCTCTTTGATGAAAGAAAGTCGAAAAAGGCAGGCCAATGAGTGAGGAAATAATGAAATGAATGCCACTTATGTATGTGGCATAAATATTGCTCTCAGATGTTGCTTCAAAACTTGTTGGATACGTTCTTGTTTTAGTAAAGAGACCATGAACACCTACAAAAAAAGTTAAAGCTTGAAATTTTTTTTTTTTTTTTTTCAATTTTTTGTTTGCTAACGAAAGTCCTCGGTTAACTGACGAAACTACATATGTAAAAACGACTTTAGAGTTCAAAGGGTCTTTGAAGAAAATATATAGCATTTTTACAGACTAAAATTTTATTATATTTCCATTTATTCTGAAAATTTATTAAAGTTCACATACTCTGAACCTTGTATAAAATTTAAAAATTTAGAAAAAAGTTGTACGAAATTTTTTATTATAATTTTATCTTTATCTTTAATTTAATCTTCATTTAACTTTAAAATAAATTTAAAATGTTGGTCAATCATAGTCATATTAAACAAAGATTTTAAATAAAATGAAAAGTAACAGGGTCCCCTTATGAAAAAAAAATTAAGTTGGTTAGTGGCGCGAAGAAATTTTTTATGTTTTTCCACGTCACCCTGTGTCATATATTTTATTCACACCCCATAGCATAGCATGTGGCAAGAAGAGAAAAAAGCCAAACTCAAGCTTAGAGTAAGCGTTATCACAAGCACAACCACAGACACAAAACAAGATTTTAAAATGCTAAGTTACATTCTCTTAATTTTTAAATTAAATCCCTGTCTTAGACATAAAATGTATTTTAAGTTAACTATGACGAACATGAAATGGTATTTATTTTATAATCATATTTAAGTAGATAAAATTCTATTTTAATTGGACTATGATTTCCAAATTCCCCTCAAATTTTTATAAATAATATGAAATACACGCAAAATAATCTGTCGTGGGACGAACACAAGTTCCTTTCGTAATAAGTAATAATTTGTATGCTTACTAAGATATAGAATCCTTCTGGGAAATTCACTTGAGAATGCCTAAAACATACAATAATATGTACATATGTATGTACATATGTATGTAGGTATCTAAATTTATTTTAACTTTGGCACGTGCCACTAACAAACAGGCATACAAATGTGAAAATCGATTTTCTGTACCAACTTTGGATAGAACCTCTTTTCATCATCTCTTCAGCTATTATCCGCTTTACAACGCTGATGTTGCTGTATCTGACAGCATTTTAACTACACTCGCATGGTAATGGCTACCCTGTAGGAAAAGTCTTTAGCTATGTGCGTAAGTTTTGGAAGAACCTATGAAGCATTCACTTGGGAAAGAAGAGATCCAAAAAAAATATTTATTTCTCTGCTGTTAAAGAACGAACCAAAAAAAATTTCCGGAGTATCTTTTACGTATAATAAAACTGTTACAGACCCATATCTGTGCCTTAGGGTAATTGAAACCCGAACAACAGTTTTTTTCATTTTTGTGTGTATGTTTGTTCGCGCATCAATCAGAAACCGCTATATCGACTGGAGTGTAAATTTCATCAAAGCATCAAAATCTTCTCCCAGACTATCTATCTATCACTGTCCGTGCCTCCTGTAAGGGATACTTGAAAAAGTTGTGTGAGTAATTAGTTATTTTCCTACAAGGTGTGCTTTTAGACCGGGTCACAGGGTTATACACAAAAATATTCCCTCACAAATATAACCATACCCACATACATTTACATATGTATGTACATATGTGTAAATGTATAGGTTTCATTTTCGTATTGCTTTTCTCTTTAACCCTTTGTTCGCATACCAACCATCTCATGTTCCATTTTGTATTTTCACAACGTGCATGATGTAGTACGTTTACAACTTTTTTTTATTTTTGTTGTGTGTTTTGTTGTTCTTGTTGTTGTTTTGTCGGTGCTTTACCGTTGATACTTATTATTTTTGCCGTTAGCCACTTGACATGAGCATCCTTGTTGAAAATATTTTGTTGTCATAATATTTTCGCAATGTAAGCAAATACGAACATGGAAAAGCCGGAAAATGTGTGCTCTTCGAAAAGTGAAACTGGGTGAGATAATATGTGATGAGATTGGGGTATTCGAGGGTTTTGTCGCATATTGCAGCGTAGCTAGTTTTACATACTAATATTTACATATGTGCACAATGCAGTCTCGTATTATTACCAAGTTTTGATGCTTAAATGTAGGGTAAAGAGTGTCTTGATGAAGAATGCATGTTCCTGTAAACTGGTGCAAAGTTTTAAATGGAAATATCATTTGATAAAAGTTTCCGTTTCGACCTTAATGTGACGAGAGCAATTTATTACTTTTTATAAAGCTTGAAGATACGACGATCCTCTGGTTGCAAGAGGTCTTAAGAGCGTGTTGCACTCTGACCTGAAATCTATTAGGCTTGAGGTGAAACTATCGCAGCTAAATATGGAAAAATTATTTATACAGTATCGTCTCTAGAATGATATCATAATTAAATATCGGCAGATAAAAAACATACAGTCACTTGAAGTTCTTTATAATAAAAAAAATTTTTTTCGGAAAATCAATTATGCTTAAGAAATGCTTAGCAAGGTCATTAATTACCAAATTAAATTTTGAACTCCTTAATTTTTCAACAGATAATGATCGGACAACAATCCCGAAAATGTTTCAAAATAATCCCGAAAACAAATTTGTAAGTTTTTTGAAAGCTCGAGACCAGTAAACAATAATTTTAAGTCAATTAATATTGTCAGTTTTTGGAGAAAAATTACAAAAAAATCAACAGCGATGGCTCATCATCAGATCCCTTTTCCCTTTCAAATGGTCCCGGAAATATCCCGAAAACTATTTCCAAAAAGTTCCGAAATTATCCCGCATTGGCACGGAACAAGTCCGGAAAATGCTCCCGAAAATATTCCACCTTGATCCCGAAACCAATCCCGAAATGGTGCCGAAGTAATATCTGTCCATAATTTGAATACACACACCTATTTAATATATCCCACTCAAGGCATTTTAAATAGCGATGGGAGATGAGTAATAAGGGACTTGTGTACGTATCTCAAATATTTGTCAATTTATTGTTGTATCTACAAACGAACAGACATGAATTAATTCGTGTCTCTTTTTCTTCTACTAAACACTTCGATTAGTCAATATCTATCCCGATTCATTTACGCCATTAAGCAAACAAAACTAAAATAACTGGCGTGCGTAGCATTGCCAGGCACAGAAAAATTGCAATTACTTTTACCATTCGTTGAATACTTACTTATTTACCGAATATACAAATTAAATAATTTCAGAATTGCGCTCGCTAGCAGTACAACGTCGGTGTCATATTTCAATTTTCAATTAAAGCAAGAAATCGATGAAAATTCCACAACAGCTTCGTGTAGTAATTCGACTATAAGTAGTACAACAACAACATTGGGTGGTATAGATCATATTGGTGGCCGAAATATAACTTTGTATAATAGTAACGGTAATAGTAACAACAATAACTACGAAGGCATTGGCTTGGCGCCAGTGACAGCATCACCAACACTGACACCACCCACACCAATTAGTCCACGGGAATCGCAAAGTCCTGATGGTCATACATCGGTTAGTTCGACTGGTTCGAGTGATACAATTTCAGGTGAGTCTTAATAAAACTAAAATTTCAGATATGTCTTGAAAGCTCCCATTAAAATGGAGCGAAATAATACAGCTTGAGAAACAAATGCTTCAACTTGAACTAGAGCCCGACCAAAAATCGGGGTTTTTCGCTTTTTAAGTAGTGCAACGTGCAATACAGCCATAGTCAATAAAGCCACATGACCTTATTTCTCGAAGTGTCATTTCAAATAAATTGCTCTATAGGCAGTTCAAGCAAATGCTCTTGTCAAATACGGCACAGCTGATTGTTTGACAACCTAAAACTTGAAACTTTTTTTTGAAAATTAAAATTTTAGATACAGCCACCATTATTTTTCTAATAGATTCATTTATGAACCGTTGAGGTTATGTTGAGATTAGACGTTTTTGACACTGTGATAGGGCGTTCTTAAAAAACATTTTTTCCATTTTAGTTCAAAAGCGAGACATTGGATGTTGGTGATAGTAAGCTTTATTCCATATGGTCCCTAATTGAAATATTTCGATACGTTCGAATTTGTTTCGTTATCGATTCATTTATGCCACTTACGCATCTATCGTTCATACTTACTACCGCAACTGGGTATAAAAAGTGGCAAAAGCAAGTTTAAGTGTAAAATGCATTTCTTGTGTGGCAAGTCTGTCCATTTTGTCGGTGTATGTTGCCAACGCGACTAACATACATTTGACATCTCTAACAAACAATTTCACGTACAATAACAACAACAACAACAAAGAATATACAAACGTTTCTTTTATTTGGCTTTTTGTGTTGCATTTGAACAGCATGGCGGCATTGCCTGACGGTTATCTTAAGTGAATGTCCAAAATGTCTCATAAACATGTTACGTAATGTGATGGCATGCAACAACAAAGAGGCTAAATATTTCCTTATTGCATGCCACATTGCTGTTGTTACAGTTTTGTTTCAGTATTTTTTTTTTTGTTACTATTTTTGTTACTATTTTTAGTACTTTTTTGTTGTTGCTGTTGCTGTTGCTTTTGCTGTCGTTTCAAATTACTTACGTTTCGAAAAAGTTATTTTCAGCAACACTTGGTTTACATTTAGTTAGTACATTAATTAGCTTTTAGCCAACTCTAGAGCTCTCATTGGCCAAATTAAATTCCGGGAATTCATTCATAAAATCCTTTCACGCATTGAACTATCCGATCTTTCGCATTTTGGGCCAAAAGCACACTACCATTAAACTTTTTAAGAACACAAATCAAACACCCTATTTCCTAGGAATGTTTGCATGTACATATGTATGTATGTATTTACGTCAGCAACTTTGTATGTTTGTATGGTCACTATATGGCGTCGGCGAAAAACAAAAGCAATATGAGAAATGCATAGTTGGACAGCAAAAATGTTTCGACCAAATACAAGAGGAGAATCATGACCCAGGAAGAGTCGTGAATTTTTATTAAGGTTGCTGGCATTTAAAGCTATTTCTAACGTAGCGTAAATGGGCGTGTTACCGATGCATGCGTGTTGCAATGTTGCAGGCGGCTGTGCGTGAAATTTATATTCATGTTCACATATCTCGGTTTACTGCTAGCTTCTTGCTGCCTCCGAATGCAGAAAAATGTGACAGCAACATTTTAGAGATTTTTAATAGGCAAGCGGTAGTGACTTAGAGAGTTTAGTTGTGAATGGTTTTTTTTTTTTTTGTTTTTATAAATTTCTACTTTACCATTTTTTGTGAAACAAATTGAAAGAGAAAAGTAAACAATAACACAATAAGTAAAAGTATGTTTTGGCTTATTGTAGAGAGTCAATTTACTGATAAATAACTATTGCTTCCTTTATTTAATAAACCAATCATACTTTTTTGAAATTAGCAAAAAAAAAGTTCAAATGGTTTCAAATAACAAAAATTTTGAATTAAAATTTTTTAATAAAAACATTTTTTAAGTAATTTTTTAGGATTTATTTTAAACAATCAATCCATGCAGCCAACTATGGTAATTGATTAATATTCAAAAAATAAATAAAGAATAATGTTTTATGATTATTGAAAAAAAATAATAATAATTTTTAATTTTTTTGATAGTTCGTTCTTAAATCTTCCTATTTACTCTTTTAACTTTGATGTTTTACGATTATTAAAATTTTTCATATTTAATGATTATTTTTTATTGATTAAAATATTAACCAATTATAATTTTTATTTTAATTAATTAATTTTTGCAATAATCCATGCATTCATCCACCATTCAAAAAAAATTATGTTTTAGATTATTGAAAAAAATAAATAAAAATTTTATTTAAATATTTGACAGCGTTTTTATTATTTTAATTTTTTTTAAATGAAAGAAAGGCTTGCCAACGACCACTTATGAAATTATTGAACTTTTTATTCCATATTATTGTTTGCAACAATCTTTCATTATCAGCTTAAGAAATAAAATCAAAGGAAAACAAAAGTTTTGCCCACTTAAACGGAAAACTATAGAGAATACATGTACAGACCCTGCAGGGAAATAAAAGGCTCACCCTATTTTCGCTCAAATTTCGATTTAGGCAATCGTAACCCCTTGACTCTTATTCTGCCTACGCCGGTGTTTGCCGAAAAGATTACCTCATGGGCCAGATCTCATCATCATCCATTCACATACAACATTTCAATAGGCTGCTGAACCATAAACTAAGTAAAACATCTAAAATCGAACCCAAATTGTATGAACGGTTTCAGAGCTTTGGGTTGGGATTGCGCACAATGTTGCGCACTACTTTTCCCTAGAGGGTATGCATTGTAAAATCACATGCACGCAAAACCTAAAAGCAAGTTTTTACTATATTTATCATTGTTGTTGTATTAATATTAATTTGTTTTTGTTGTCATTGCGCTCTTGCCCATGACGTTGCTACAACAAGTCATTGAACTTAGATTGCAAATTCTAGAGGTACATATGTAGCTATCGCACTAATACAAAAGCAAACTAACAAATGCGCCACTCAAGGAAGCGACGAACGAGAGCGTCTAGCACTATTTGTTTTATAATAAAGGGTGTTGGAGTTTTACAATTGGAAAATTTTGCTGATCAGCCAAGAATTTCACAAAAATTGAGCTATGTATGTACCTACGTGAGATTTTTAGTACTCTGTAGAGCAAATTCACCAGGTGGACTGGACTTGGACCCAATTCGTTTAAGAAAAGTAAGAACCATTATCATACAAATATATTTACCCTTTCAATACCTATTTAGAAACCCTGTACGAACTCGTAGCAAACTTCAAACGCAATTACAGAAACAGCTGCTTCTACTAATGAAAAACTGTGATTTTTATTTAAAGTGGCAAAGCCACTTTCTTATCTATAAATGCTCTCACTTCCTAGTTCGTATGGGATTGTAAACATGTGGGCTCTTTACAAATTTACAAACATACACACATATTGTTCTTGTATGTACTAAATAATAAAATTTTTGCAAACATTTTGATTGAGAATATTGGAATTCTTTCTTGAAATATTTGAGCTAAATTATTTTTCACCGCATTTATCATTTGGCTGTTCACGGAAGTGGAAAAAGAATGGGTTTTTGATTGTTCTTGTTGTAGCATTGCCCCATTGCCTATACATAAAATTGGCCGCAAAAACTTCTACCCGTGGTTCTAGGAAACTTCCACTTTCGACAGAGTTGGACTAGATTGACATTTAATTTCAAATATTTGACTCTGTGTTATGCGGAGATCCAGAATTTACTCGAGCAATGAAAGAATGTATTCCATGTTTCACAATAAACTTTCAGTAACACATCGGCGAAGTAAAAATTCAAATTCATGTACATAGTAACTTTTCGTTGAAGCTTATGCAAACATATAAATATGTATTTACATATGCAGAGAGACAGGAAGACATTTAAGGGATTCTAGCATTCCCAAACTTTAAGTTGGATATCTAGCAAGATATCAGTGAAAATTGCATTCAATTCTATAAAGCAGTTTTTGAGTGATGAGCGAACAAACATATTCGTATAAAGCATTTTTCGTTAAGTTAATGTACAGAGACCCGCTTCTTACAACTTTATCATATATAAAGCTAGAAGAGGATGAAAGTCACACATACCTTGATGTCTGTTTCGGTCCCTAAGCACTGCTATTACTTATTCACGTGCATACATACACACATACACACATCAACTCCACATATCGCACTTACACAAATACATACATACATACATACATAAATATCCAGTCATGAGAAGTAAACAGCAAAAGTCACCGACCAGCCGACTGCGCATTTAACGATTACACAATCGCTCTGCCGCAACCTTAGCTGTTGTTTGTTCGTTTGTTTATTTATTGGTTGTTTACTTTTTTATGCTTGCTGTTGTTGGTGTTCGTATAGCTATGATTGTTGCCGCTATGCATAGTTGTTTTGTACGTGCAATTTGCTTCCTGGTTCGTGTTGCAGTCAATACTGGATTGTTACGTTATGTATAGTTGCAACAACAACAACAACAGCAACCACAACAACACGATCGTCACACCACACCACACCAAACAGCAACAGCGCAACAACAGTTGTTGCTCTCTTAACTGCAACTGCTTCGCTCCGTTGCAATGAGCGCAATAATAGCAACAACAACAACAACAGCTGAGTTGTGCGCGTAGTTGTTGCCACTGCGAGGCAACTTGATCAGCTAGGCAACAACAACAGATATTCATGTGGATGTTGTTGCTGTTGCCGTTTTGTTGTAGCGTGTATGTACATCTTTCGCTTTCGTCTTGCATAGGCGTTGTCATTGGCTTTTGTTTTAATTCTTCTTCACTTACATTTTCTTCATTTTCCTTACTTTCCATTAAATTGTGCGCGTTGCATGCAACATACATTTTCCACTATGGATTTTCTTTGCATTCGATTTGTATACTCAGATTCATTTTCAATGCTTAACGGTAGATCATAACGGTATAAATGAATCGAGATAGATATAGAGTTATGTACATATGTTTGTATGTTTATCAAAGAGAAATTGTTTAATCTGTGTCCGTCCGTGTGTGTCGGTGAGCAAATTATAGAAATATGGTATGCAGCTACCTTAGCACTCATAGCGCTATAGCTATTGAAAATGGCAGAAATCGGATGCTATCCACGCCTACTTTGTATATGTATATAGGATATTTTGAGAAACACAAAAAAAGTGAATAATGAATACAAGATAAATAGCTACCATAATTTGGTTCCAAACTGACATTGGCACATCCAATAAATTTATTTCAATTTTTTTAAATGGGCGTGGCACTGCCCACTTTTTTTTAAATCAATTTTACAAATATCATTAAACTTAAACCCGTTTAATAATACTCTACACGCAAATTTTCCTTTTTTGAAAAATAAATATGTATATGATCTAGAAAAATGATCGAAATCGGTTCAAGACACGCCCACTTTTTAATGGAAACGGTCGTGAAATAATTTCCGCTCACAGTTGAGTATTTAATATTTGGTTCCACCCACTCTCAGCCTCCCTTACTTTTTATTTATGAGTACGAGTACTTCGCTCTGAACATTGACTTTCGAATGGTTTCTCTTCAATTGCCATTCGTACATATGTTTTGGACACTTTGGCAAAAAGTAACATAGAAGAAAACTAATTTTTCTTACACGACTCTGTATGTACTACATATTTATTTATTCGTATATCCGTGATGTTATTGTGTTGTTTTTTTCGCTTTCGATCGTGCTGCCTCGTGGACATTGGCATACGCCTTAAAGGTGGTTTTTCCTGCTTGCTTGTCTCACATATGGACTCTATGGTTTGGACTCAAAATTCATGTTGCTCATGCAAATTGCATATTTTACTTGTTTAGTTTTTGTTGTTGTATTCAACAAACTCATTTTCGCCAGCAGAATGAGGAAATGATTTTTTGGCAGTTATTCAATTTATATGTTCTCTGTTGCCAGGTAGCACAATAATTTATTCAATAAAACTTAATATGCGATGGACTAAACGGAAATGGAAGACTCTTCTATAATGACACGCCCCAAATTATGATGGAAAGTGAGAAAGCAGTCTGACTTTAAAGTTCTCACCCATCCACTCGCGGAAAGGTGAGCAGAATCCTTAATGTATCCTATATTACCGGCTGAAGCAAAGTGAACCTCTGTGGAGTTATTTTAAAAAAGCCAGCTTAAGAGCTCAATCAGGTGCTATTCTAGATAAGATAAGAAAACTTGATGTGGGAAGCGAACGGGTAGCCCGCCTGTTAGGATTAAGCTATGACGAATCATTATTCCTAAAGATGGATCCTATGTTCCACTAGCCCAATGGGCCAGGTGCTATAAATTAAGAAAGGCGACTCGTCTGCTTAATATTGCAGACCTTATAAGTGTTCAGACTTTATAAGACTCAATTACAGTATCTAGGATGAAGATCGACCAGAGTGTCTCGGGTGTTCGGGATCCACTGCCTCAACAGGTGGCGCTAATGCCTGAAGACGGCGTTGACCGGGTGGTAGCTGAAAAAGGAATTTACACACTCTGTGTGGATGTTGTTGAGGGGCTGTCGATGTAAATTTGCCTCACTGTGTAGGTGGTGTCATTCGGAGTATTTGGCAAATGAGAATTGACTTTAAGTTACTTAGCTTCTTTTATGAAGACTATCGTTGGGGTATACATGATGATTGAGTTTTCTTGAAAAAGGGAAACAAACACGGGGTCCTGGAATTTTCGTATACGGTATCTAGTATGTATAGTTCCATGGGCGAGCTAAGATTGTTATACTGAGTCTTGTCAGATCTTTCAAACACTATATGTGTATGAAGAGAGCGACAGTCCCACATTCCAATAGATTTTCAAAAAGTTCCGGAGATCACATTCAAAACTTAGAAAAGTGCATAGGAGCTCATTCTTATGCCATATTTGTCGTTACAGAGAGTGCATCTAATTCATATCAAACTGCAAGCAACAACAATGATTTTTTGCTATTTACCGCCCACTTCAATTGCAGAAACGCTGTAGGCTATTGATCCCAGCAATAATGCGCTCTCAGCAGTAAATTCTTTAAGTAGTTTTTTCTTTTTTGTGTAGTAACACCATTTACACATGTGTGTGTGTGTGTGAGTGAGTGAATTTACCCGATAAGTGAATGTGTTGGCGCTCAATTCTTGCTCAACTGCATTCATTGCATCCAGAAAATGAAATTATCCGCTAATCGCAAAAATACTTCCTGCTTCGTTGACTTTTCTTCTTCTTCTGCTTCTTCTATATGCTGTTCATGTTGTTTCTCTGCTTCTTCTTTTCTTTTTTTTGCTGCATTGACTTTGACTGCAAATGTAATTTTTGCCTTTTTTTGTTGCGATTTCAATTGGCAGCAAGTTTTAATGCACTTTCTTTGACTGCGCGCAGCAGCAAACTTGAAGCACGAGAGTGACTGAGAGGCGTTAGAGTAGGGCAAAAGCAATGCAGCAGCAAAAACAACAACAAAAACAATAACAGCCGATACAAGTCGTTGCATATAGAAGCGAAAAACAAGTAGTTACGATAGAAAATTGCAAGTAAAATGAGTTGTAACAGAAAAGTTTAAGAACCTCTCATACAAGTAGTTGCAGGAGAAAGAAGCAAAAAAAGAAAAAGAATAAGATTAGGAGGAGGAGGTGAAAATAGAAGTGCAAGCAACAGCAGCAGCAAATGATCTGTCTGCCGCCTTGCCAGCCCACTCATGCAGTAACGGTTCTCTGGCTGTGATTGCGGTATGTGTGTGTGTGTGTGTGTGTGTGTACGTGGAATTGATCTTGAGTCTTGAAGTTTGTTGCCTTGTCTATTTTGCTATTTGTTTTGCACTTTTTGCCATTCATTTCAGAGGCGTAGGCTGACTTTGATTAAGTCTAACACTGGTTGTTCTAGAGGAAAAAGACGTGGCAGTGATATACAAAGTTGGTTAGGGATCTGTAGAAATTGCTTCCAATGGGAGTAGGAGGAAGAGCACGCAATTAATAGCTTTGGGGGAGCTGGGCGCTTCAAACGACACCTACACTTTCATCGAATGACTTTGCTGGAAAAATGATGACGTCAGTGGGTGCTATTAGGCTTCGCGAAGGGTCCACTCGAACTGTGCGTCGGGGAGCTATCTTCAACAGTCTCTAGGCTGAAGTGGATCGGAGACATAATCTGTGGTAGCTGTATGCTGAGCTTGTTTATAGCTGAATTCGAGCTGTATCAAACCCCCTTCCCCCTCTTTGGTACGCCCATTTTCATATGTACTACTTGTAGTTTTTGCAATTTGTTTTTGGATTTCCTTGATTTTTATTTGTTGAATAGAAATTGAAAATAGCAGCCGGCGCATACAAGTCAAGAACAAGAAGAAAAACAACAACAACAACAAGCTTTTAAGGAAAAACAGGAAAAGTGCCAATTGAGAGTTGCTTGACTCTTTGACGATTTTTCTTTCGTTCAGCTAAAAATGATGGTTTTTACCAGCATTGGAAGGTAGGTGGAGGGGGGAATTCAGAAGACTTGCTTCTACCCAAACTCGTCCTCAATGTTCCCCCACTAACTTTACGACAACTACTAATAACTTTGTATAGATAGAGAGATAGCAGTAAAAGATAGTGCTAGATGATCAACTACAACAGCAATAAACACTTGAAGAATTACAACAACAACCAGGAACTGAAGAACATTTGCTGTCACATGGAACTGTATCTAAAGCAAACAGTACGACGCATGGGCTGAGTATGACGTTGATGAAGACGACGTACCTACACCAAGGCGGACACGAAAGCAGCAACGTCATAGACGAAGACTAGGGCTGACTGGCCGCCGATAGAATTACAGCAATAACAGCAACAACAACAATTACTACTAGTTAAATATCATATAGAACTAGCTGGGCAATGGCAATGCCTCTATGGTTGTATGACAGCATAGATAGCGCCCAGCCAAATGCAACAACAACAACAACGTGCAAAATCGCTGCTACAACGGAGTTTCTTGGCATTGCTGCATGCGTTTGTGAGTGTGCAATATATCAATGTTTCACTGTATGTGTGTATGTGTGTGTGCTCTTTTTGCGGAATTGTTGTTGTTGTTGTTTTTGCTATTATGGTTGCAGTCGTCCATTTCTGGTGTGGTTAGTTCTTTTGCTAGTTCGAGCGCGCGCGCCCATACGATAGTCGTCAAGTCGGGAGTTCGGGAGATTTCGGGAGCAGGGAATTAAGTTCTGTTGTTCTTATACCATTTGCTTCCTCTTCTTCTGTTTCTGTTTCTTATTGTTCTTGTTCTTGTTCTTCTTCTTCTTGATTTTGCTACTTCTACTTGTGTGTGTGTACAACCCGAAGGTTCTACGGTTTGATTTGGTTTTCGTTTGAGCATTTGGAGCGCTTCGACGCTAACGCTTGGCTCGCTAGCACGCTAATTCGCAGCTTTTGTGCGCTTACGTTGTTACTTTGACGTCCGTATGTGCGATCATTCGGTTGTTATTCTAACGTCTAACTACAATTATACTAAATACTAGTACGACGAGGATGAGACATTTCTTCCTCATTTGATTTGGAAGCGTGCGCGCATGTTTGATGACTTATAATAATGTTTCGACTCGTTGATAGAAGAGCTATCGCGTATCATAAACGCGCCTAACTGTTAAATAATAATCAAATTATCTGAGGAAAAAAAAAATTATTAAACTCGTTTGGATGACACGAACTACGGGCGACATAATTTAAAGCGCCCAACAAATTGTGTGAATTAATTAAGCGTCTGAAACGTACTTTGGGACGTTTTTGTGTGTGTGTCTAAATCTGTGTAGTGCTTCAGAGTTTCTGCGAAAAAATCTCTAAATCTAAACAAAATAATAAGCAAGTGAAGTAAATGCCGAACACGTACTAACATAAGCTCGGCTCAACAAAAAACCAAACTTTAAAAGAAAGGATACACCAGGACATGGAAGGATAAAAGAACGGAGCTTGACTGCTGAGAAGAGTCAGAAAGCGTATATGAAACCTCATTAATATGTCAACCCACCTAACCGGTTTACACCAAAAAAATTTGATTTGCTCCTGAGCGTTCGAGTTTTGTTTAAAATTTTTAGAGGTTGCCATATAATTTTGCTGGTTCTGAACGCTCATCATTTTGATTCATACTCTTCTTGCCAATTGTGTATATTAGTTAGTTATAAAAAAAATGGAAAGTATGAAATATATAGTGAATATACAAGTAAATAAATAAAAAAAGATAAGGTGGCATCCCTAGGTGGTTATATGTTTTAAAAATATTTTGGTGATATAGCACACAAAATACCTTTCGTTTTAATACCCATATTGGCATACATACCTCTTTTTTTTAATATAAGAAAGGTGGCAGCACTGTAGAAACTTTCTAGGTAGCAACTCTCAAGTAAGAGTGATAAGAAAGCCGCAGATAACTTATTTGCAAAAACTCCTTGAAATATGTCAAATCGTTTTGAGGTAGTAGTGTATATCCAAAAAAATAAAAATAAATTTATAAGGTGGCAGCGCTAGATGGCAACAAGTAGTTGGAAACCTAGTAAAAGCATCTTCAGCGGCAGAGTTCATTCAGTCAATTAAGTCCTTTCGAGATACAAAAAAAATGTTGATAAGGTGGCGACCCTAGGTGGACATAAAATACCTCTCGTTTGATACCCATTTCGACATACCTAACTTGTTTAAAAGATTCAAAGAAAGGTGGCAACACTGTAAAAACATTTTGGGTGGCAACACTTAAGTAAGAGGGAATAGACAGCATCGGTTAACCTGTATGCAAAATCTCATTGAAATATGTATGTACATATGTCAAAACGTTTAAACTAAAAAGTGGATATCTAAGCTAAGAAATAGAAAAGAATAACCAAAAGCCCCAAAATGGCAAAACCTAGCTTCAAACACAGCAAAAGCATATCCGGTAGCATATTTTAAATAAGACATTTTGAAGTGCTACGTATGTATATACAAAGGTATATCCAGTCAGTTAATTCCTTCCGAGGTACAAAAAAATAATGGGATAAGGTGGCAACCCTAGATGGTTATTCGACTAAGAAAAATTTGTGTTGAAATAGGATATACCAGATCTTTAGTTTAATAACCGTTTTTCCATACCTGATACGTTTAAAACGTATTAGACATCTGGCAACCCTGTAAAATCATTCTGACTGGCAACACTGAAGTAACTGTTGCTTTCCTCTGCCTCCGCAAAGTAGTGGAAACTATGTAGGTTTCTAACTCGCTGAGCCATTGTAATGAATTTTCCCGAATTTCCTTGTAGCTTATTTCATCAAGAATCTCTCACTCAAGCCTTTGGTACCACCTTTTTTAACTAGAGGTCGCTATTTCCTCTTTCCGTCAAGGCTATGCTCACTTTCACCATCCCTTACTACCAAACGCCATTTAACCCTCTAGGCAGCGTCCTTCGTGAGGGTAGTAAAATATTAGTCTACCAATCTTAATCTCGAAGCTGAAGCAAAACTAAAGGGAAGCAACCTTTCTGAGTCTTCATATTACAGCTACGCTTTGTATGACGCTTCAGAACTCATTCGAACGCCAAGTACTAGCCCAATCACTTCAGTAAGTATCCGCATTTTATATTTTTGTGGATTCTTAAGTGCTCGGCCCATGCTTGTTTTATCTACAGCGCCCTCAGGTTGTCATCAAATAAAAACTTATTAACTGTGCCGAAAACAAAAAATAAAAAAATTTAATTTAATTTTACAATAACAACAAACAAGAAAGTGTGTATGTGTGCGTGTGTGTATTAATAAAGCAAACCACTACGCCTCATGTCGCTGACGAAACGAATTTCGGCCATTTATACATGCGCTTACCTGCTACCTCAGCATTGCCAACAACAACAATATCACTGTCATCAGGAGAATCAATTTATATTAAATTATTTGCATTGTTGTTGTTTTCGCATAAACACAATGTTGACAATGGAGGATGACAAGCGCCGAACATGGATGTATTCAAAATAGATTTGGAACAAACGCAAATCCATACGAGTCTCGTTGAAAGCAACAACAGCACGAACAACCAAAACCAAACACAACATCCATATACAACCGGCGTAGCCGGTAGCGCCGCAAATATACACGAAACGCACCAAAATATCCACCTACAACAGCACCAGCACAACAACAACAACAG
The DNA here is from genome assembly GCA_951509765.1 of Sphenella marginata. NCBI lineage: Eukaryota > Metazoa > Arthropoda > Insecta > Diptera > Tephritidae > Sphenella > Sphenella marginata. The sequence goes on from OX608082.1 coordinate 16,580,832, forward strand.
CAACCATTTAGAACATCATCAAGCTTTTAACAATATTAATGGTAACGGCAATTGTGACGACGAAGACGATCCACTACCCGAAGTAAGCTTCGATGCTAATTCTGATTTCAATTTACATTTCTTCGATACACCGGACGATTCATCGACGCAGGGCGCATACAGTGAAGCTGGATCTTTAGAGTCGGATGCATATGCCACCACAAGCTCACCACCAACACCCACACCTCCACCACATATCACACAATACCAAACACAAACACAGTGTAGCGCGAGAGTAGAGGAAATAAGAGACGAATTGTCAACGGCAGCAGCAGCAGCAGCAACAACAACGCCAACATTACTTCTAAGTTCCATAAATTCACAGCTCGACACACACAATGCGGAAATTAACGATTCGCTAGCATTATTGGCAGCCGATGATTGTGCGTCCTTTTATCAGCATCAATCTACGTCATCATCATCATCATCATTAAACAACGGCAATTCAAACGCACTGGGTGTCGTCAGCACATCGAATATTGGTGTTGGTTATATTGGCTCATCAACCAACAACAACAACAACAATAACAATAACAATACATTACAATCAATCAACGGCGTTAATATTAAAAATAATTCTGCATCGCCCACATCGTCATCAACACCCAACTCATCAGTCTCATCAACCGCGTCCACATCACCCATAGAATCGATTAGCAACGGCATCGGAGCAGCAGCAGCAGCAGCACAAAGCTCACATTTAATTGCGCTTGGCAATGGTGGAGGTACATTATACACCAACAGCAGTCTCCATTCATACTGTCAATCGCATTCATCGTCCTCATCGGGCTGCTCTTCAAATTCTTCGGCCATCAGCAGTTGTAGCCACAACGGCAACAACAACAACAACAGCACCGTTGGCGCTGCCGCCACCAGCAACACAACAGGACACTCATTTGGACACTGTAACGGATCAACAATATCAACATTGGTTGCTGAGCATTGTCTTGGAGAGCGCCATCATTCAACGTCAACAACAACAGCAACATCAGGCGCATCATCAGCAACAAACGCGTGCAACGCCATCACCAACCCTACATTGGCTAATGTGAAGCTAACGCAAGGTATGTCTGGGTAAATGATTTATTGGATGTTGTTCTTGGTTTATAATGATTTTTGTTAACTCGCTCGAGCTCTAGCTGTTGGGAGGATAATTGATTTTGTCACAATTTTCTTAGAAATAGCCCATAGTGCGACTAGTATCCACAGGATTCGATTCAATAAAATAATTCAAGAAACGAGGTTCCAGCTGTAACAGTTTGCCACTCAAACCCTTAGCTACGATCCTTTGACATTTCAATGTACAGCTGTAGGTGTTGCAGACTTTAAAAATGCAAAAAAAAAAAAAAAAGAAATTATGTGGCACCCTGTTGAAACAATGAAAATTTTTCGTTCTCGTTTTCCATTTGTCCGTTGATTTCAATTAGCTATATTCCATTTCACATTTTCATCTGTAAACGATATTAATTTATCACGCTAAAATTAATTTTCATTCAAATTTATTTAAAACGAACACCCTGTGAACTAAATACGAGTATAGCTCTAAATATCTTTTGTGCGTCTTTAACTGAGTACAAAATATGTCATTCATTAATAATACTAAAATTGATGTGTCGTTTCATAAGAAATACCTACCCATTATATAAAACTCAGTAGTTATGGAGAAATATAATTTCGCAATTTTTTACAGGGTGATAACCAAATTTTTTTTTTTTTTTTTTTAAATTATAAAATAAATTTCATATAAAAACCTATAAAAAAGGCACATTTTTCACACGACCCCATCAGATTTTGATTTTAGCTAGATTTTACCTATACAAACACAACCTTATTTATAGCAATTGCATTTTCGGAAAATTGTAGGCGTGGCAAGGTAGGAAAATATTTTAAAAACAAGTAAGGAAAGGGCTGTCTTCGGCTGTGCCGAAGGCTTTATACCTTTCATGAATACGCACAATTTTTCTAAGTGTCCGATCCTTACTTACAATTACTTACAAACTCTCCAAAACTGTTAATTTAAAAATACATAGCCAAACCACATTTATCGTAGCAATCGGTAATATGGGAGCTATATGTTATGTAAGTCCGATCTGTATGATTTTCACTACACACATCACATATATAATAAGTACCAAACCTGCAAAATTTTACGTTTCTAGGTTTCTATTTGCAACATTTATAGCCCAAAACCCGTTTATCGGAACAATCGATTGTATGGGAGCTATACCTTGTATCGGTCCGATCTTGCTGGTTCCGACAAATGATTAATCCTATGCAAAATGGCGCCTGCTTGCAAAATTTCATCAAGATATCTCTAAAACTGAGGGACTAGTTTGCGTTCAAACAGACGGACGGACAGACGGACAGACGGACATGGCTAAATCAACTCATCTCGTCGCCCTGATCATTTCGGTATACTTAATGGTGGGTCTATCTCTTCTTCTTCTCACACTTACAAACATCGGACCAAAGTTATAATACCATTTCATGTTCATGAAAGGTATAATTATGGCAATAGGTACTTTTAAGCTGGGATTACTATGGAATGTCTCAACCGATTTCAAAGACCTTTACACCATTAGAAAGATAAAGGAACTATAAACGTATTTAAATCAACTTTCGAAAATGTGCACTGTACACATTTTATATTACACTGAACAAATTTTTTTGGTAAAAATTAAATTTTAAACTCGGAAAATACTTTAAAGGTCAAATGAACTCTGTTCTAAATTTGTGTAAGTTACTTCAAATATGTATGTATCTAGTTGCGGATGTATAAAGCAATCATTCCTTTTATATTATGGGACATGGCGCCGCCCTCTTTGTTAAATTTTATATAGATTATTTTTCGGGAATATTTTGAAAAATAGTGAGTCTTCACTCAGACTTCGAATTGACTTTCCTACCTCCTATTCCTTCCTATATTATTTTTTTATAATCGCGGGCAAAGTTTTTTAAAGTCAATCAAGACTGCAGATCAGCTTTAACAAAAATGTTTCCTTTGCAACCACTACATCTTTTCGACCCAGCCTAATGTAGGAACATATGAGTATGACACTCCCATTTGCAATGGCGATTTATTAGCATTTTCATTTCAGGCAGTCGATAAACTTTGGGCAATTGTGTGCAGTGGAAATGTGAAAATGCAAAGAAAACCACTGCTAGTCGGCTAAGTAACGGCGAGCGTACACGATTAATACGAGTTTTATGTATGATAACGAATTTCAAATTTTCTCAAATCTCGCTATGCGAAATCGGCAAGAAAAGGCGATTGTATGGTGGTCTTCTTGTTGCCAATCAATTGAGCTGACAGCGTGACAGTGGCGCAAATGCTTCCGCTTCCTTTTAGGGGCTTTGCTTTGCTTTCGAGTGCAGTCGTACACTCATACAACCGTAAATATGTTCAAGCATGTTTGGGCAACAATTACATGTAGACGATGGCCATCGATAGGCTGTGTGCGCCACTCTATGTTTCGAATTTGTTGCTCTATGCTTCGAACGATTGCTGTTTGGTGGCGTTTCATTATTTTTATTAGTTTGAAACTGCGGTCCACTAATGAATTTGATGTTGAATGGCAACAATAAACAGCTTGCGGCATTTTGCACGCTAATTCCTTAAGTTGTTAAATAATTTATTGCAAATATAAATAAATATGCTTATAGCTCGTTTACATATCCATAAAAATTATGTATGTAAAAATTAGGGTGGGTCTTATTTTTTTTTTTTTCAAGGTAAAAATAATTTTTATGCAACATTTATTTAAAAAAAATATTAATTAAATGTTTTTATAATTCAAAATCAGAGACTACAAATTTGGGCTGTTTTTAGCAGTTTTGGGCTAAAATATATTTTTCCGTTGGAATTTTTTTCTAGCAGGCAAATTTTATTTTTAAATTAACACAACCAATTTGGGCTGTTTTTTGTGATTTTGGGCGAAAAACAATTTTTTCTGTGGAATTTTTTTGTAGCATGGAATTTTTTTTTTCTAGTTAATACGAAAAATTTGGGCTTTTTTTTGCGATTTTGGTCCAAAAAATATTTTTCCGTTGGAATTAATACTAGTTCAATTGAATATCGCCTTCAAAATTTTTAGGTAATTTTTTTCTTTTTTTGTTTATTATTAAGTTTACCTCCCTGCTTGGCGTAAAAAATAATTGTATCCTTAATAAATAGGTAAATGTACATTAGGGTGCCCCTTAGATGTAGAAAAATAATTTTTTAACAAGATTTCACAAGCCTCAGCGCCAACGTTGGTATTAATGTAGCCGAAGAAGAAACATATAAGATTTGGTCCTGTTTGAAAGCACATGCCTCAACCGTCTACAATTGGAAGAAAAGCTCTAATGTAATCAAATTCACCACGATATTGCTCAAAGGGTTGAGACAGAAACAACCAATTCATGTAATTTTAAGGTCCAGCCTAATGTTCATTTATTTATACCTCTCATGAAAAATATATGGTCTCATAAATTTTGTCCGATGTTTCGAAGTGTGAAAAGAAGAAGAGATAGGCCCACCCGAAAGAATAAGGGCGATGAGCTGAACCAATTCGTCTGTCTGATAGTTTCGTTCAATGGAGATTGGGCTATATATTTTTAAATTAACAGGGACTGTCAAATTTTACAGAGTTCATTAAAGATATGAGGCATTCGGCATTGTCAAAGACATCGCTTTCCTTACTGGTTAGAATTGCTTTAGTTCTACTCCAGTTTCTTCACTTCTGGCTGTTTCATCTGAGCTGAAATTTCAAAAGCAATCACATACTTATATTTTTGCTCTATCTGCCTCCTTTCAAATTATAACAATATCACATCACATTAGCCCAATTATATTAATGTAAGTATTCCCTACTGGGTTATTAAAACAAATCAGCATTGCACTAAACTGAGGCGCCTCCGTTGGTTCATTTATTATGTCGCATGTGGTGAAACATTTAACAACTGTTCAACTGTTCAACTGCTCAACGGCACAACAGAGAAATATAATTTGTATGTGGAAAATGTTAATTACTCCAAATACGCCGCACGACATTAATTTGTTTTTGCTTTTGTGGCAGTGATTTCCGTTTTCGTGTTAGTCGGTTAAGAATTGAGACTTTTGTCAGCCACATTTGGTGGCGCCTAACTGTAAAATAATTATAGGTTTTGTTGTTAACGCTTCTAGTTATTTATTTAATTTCTTACTCAAAACTATGAGCATGGAGTTGGGATGTTTTGATTAGAAAATTGTCTCATAATTATTAAAGATAGATCAGCAATGCTCATAGTAGATGGTTAGGAAGCAAATCTTTAGCTTCGTAAATATTTTTAAATATTTGCTATGGCAGCCAAGCCGAATTTGCCTTATCACCCTTGTTCTCCTACCTTTAGTCACTCCTTGATTTCTCTCTTCAATTCAGTCTCTCCCTCTCACACCGACTATCCTTTTACTCTTCCTGTTCCGAATCCATCACCTACACCTTCTCCATCAGTCGTCATTTAAATCTCCACCTTTCATTATTTATCTCCATATCTTATCATCTAAATTTCCATCTCCATCTTCCATCCTAAACTGCCAGTGAACAAACTTACAAAAAGTGCATATTTTAAGGCGCACGATTTAGTATATCAACCCTACCAACCATAGCTAACCATGGTGAAACTCTGATTCCAAAAATTCACAAATTTTTACTAACACCAACGCATATTTTTAGAATTTGTATGGAAAACGACAAGTGCCTAAAAGTATGCTCTCACACTTACACGCAAAAATCTTTTCAACATGGGTAAAAAGTGAACCTCTCTGAACAAAATTACCCACTTTTTTAACCTCTTTTTTGGTAAGCGCGACTCAATGATTATCCAGATTTTTATCCGATCATGGTTGGCAGGGAATACATTCTCCAGGAATAGCTACAATTTCTTCTATCCCACCCTGTAGTTTAAGAATCTTCAAGCGTGCAAGCGCCTAAAAATATGCCAAGCTTAACGAGCAACAGTTTTACGTTTTTGGTTTCGATTTTCATTCTGAAAGTTCGTGAAAAGATCGATCCAAATATTTTCGGTATTTCTCCTGAAATTTTCTTGTTTATAAAAGCTTGCAGCGGCTTTACAAATATACAGTACAATCTACATACATACATACATATGTGTCTAGTCATCTTTGTGCATTTCAAAATTACGACTACAAATGAAAGGCAATAATTATTCATGCAACACAGTCTTCATGTGGCCTGTTGATTTATGCTTGCCGGTTATTCAAGTATTCACTTCACTTCCTCGTTTGCGAAATTGACGGTTGATGCCATACTAACGTTTTTGCCTTTCGTTTGCTTTGTTTTTCTTATTTCTGTTTTCTTTAGTTTTACAACGGCAACGACAACGGTTTCTAATGTTTCCATTATGTAGATTAGGCAGAGCAATGTGGCAGCCACAAAAAAGGGCTGTGCCCTGTAGTAGTAAGTAGTTTGGAAGCATGTAAATCCCGAAAGTTAGTTATAGGTGTAGGCATCCCGGATATAAAAGGAGGCATGGTTATCAATCGGTTTTTTTATATTGGGCCCAAATACGTTTGTTTATATTAAAAGAAGAAATCGTATTTTAGACAATTTTCATTTAAATATTTTTTTTTTAATGTCTGGAGTAAAGCTTTCAAAGCTAAACAGATTTATCCATAGTAAAGTGGGCGCTAAACAGCATTACTGCAAAAGGTAGGCGTGTCTCTTAGCCAGGAAGTCTATAGACAATGACTCCTGCAGTATCTACCGCAACTGTTTTTGAGCTCCATTGGCATTAATAAAGTCTCGATTGTAGGATATACATTATTATCCAATATGATCCTCACTCATTCCCAATCCAGTAAGAGTCCAATAATTATTAATTCTCAACAATATCGGGACTGAAACTCGAAATACCAATATTGACTCACACGCATCTCTAGTCTTTCTTGTACCAGAAATATCTATTGGAACACAATGTTGCATTCAAACGGCATTGGAGTTGCTGCAACGCATACGTACACAAGCGCTAAGGTAAAATGTATGCGTGTTGTATGTGGCACTCATTTTAGGTACATTAGGGTGTTCCATTTTCAGGTTCAGTTTTTTTCTCTCTTCTTTGAAAAAAGAAAATCTTGGCTTTTGGTCCAGTCATTTATTCCGAGGTGTTTTTGGTAGTAAATTTCATGTCATTTTTTTTATTATTATTATAAGCGAAACATGCAAAATCTGTCTTTTAAAATGTTCCTCTATTCTTGTGTGGCACAAATATGTCAGCTGATTGTTATTTCTACAAGTAGTAAAGATCCAATTGTCGAATATGTAGCACAAAGGGAAAAATCCCCAGCTAGTGAAACACCCTAATACACGTACATAGTCAGCTTAGTGAGTTGGTGTACGACGATGCATTCACTCGAGATAAGCAACAATGAAAATTAAATGCAACGGCAACAATTGCTTGCAACATGATTGCAGCTACTTGCCACAAAGCCATGACAGCACTTACTTACTTTTTGTTGGTATGCTGTTATTGCTCGCTTTCCTGCCTGCTGATTGTCATACGCCCTGCTGTTGTAGGTGTGGCATTTTGTGTTGCTGTTTCTTTCTCTTGATGAGTACCTTTATATTAGGTCGCTCTCTCATTTGTAAGAGGGTTTTCAATCCCAGTTTTACGCTATCCGGGAAGCATACAGGGCATTACTGTCGGATAGCATTTTCTAAGACACCCATGAAGGAATTAAATAAAAAGTTGTTATAAACCTTTATCGCACATCGAAAGTAATTTTTTTTAACAGAAATCAAATTCAAATCATCACCCAGTAGCCATCTTTTTCTCCAACAAAGCTCTACCTTTGTTCAAGAAAAATGAGCCCCTGCTTTTTGGTCAATTTATATAAAGGTAGCTTTTGTTCATCATCTTTTTGCCTGCAACACATTCGACATTCATCACAGTTCATTTGCCTCTAACCACACGAGTTGCAGTTATTTCACTGCACACAAAATTCGCTTTTTCGGTATTCTCATGGTAATGTTGTTGTTGTCGGTTCTTTTTTTTTAGTGTTTGTTGTCTGTGATGTTTTTTGTTTTTGTTTTTTGTAGCTCACCTAAAGTGCGCCTTTCATTTGAAATTCAAATTTTTTGGCAGTTACCAGTGCACTACAGTCATTTCAACTGAGTGCGACTATGTTGTTCAAGTGCGGAAGTAGCTGTAGGAGAGCCATTCATACTAGGTATTGACGAGACTTGCACAGTGTGTGACGGTTGGGGGTTTAGCTTTTAAAAAACTTAATTTCTATCACCATCACTATCACTATCACTATCACTATCACTATCACTATCACTATCACTATCACTATCACTATCACTATCACTATCACTATAACTATCACTATCACTATCACTATCACTATCACCATCACTATCACCATCACTATCACTATAACTATCACTATCACTATCACTATTACTATAACTATCACTATCACTATCACTATTACTATCACTATCACTATCACTATCACTATCACTATCACCATCAGTATCACTATCACTATCACTATCACCATCACTATCAGTATCAAATTAGACTTCCTCACTTATTCTAATTGATTTTTTTTTCTCTTTCAAAATGTTGGACTTTTGGGTTGCTCTTGTCTGGTCAATTTGGCTTCCTCTAGTTTTTATTTTTTTACTTTCCATTTAACCGTGCAAAATCCATTTCTAATTTAGTTTTGCTGTTGTATTATTTATTTAGCTAACTTCACCGAAAATTTTACTACGGTTTTTAACAGCAACGCCTTTAGTTTTTGTTTGTTGTTGTTTTTTTTTCATTGCAACTTTCCGTTTTTCGAGTTCAATGCACGATTGGGCAACTGGAAATATAAAAAATCTCAGCAGTGGGTGTAAAGGTATCAACTTGTCCCATTTGTGTGATGTGCCAACATTTTATCTACTCAATAATCTTGGTGTCAGTCAGCCTGGAGGAGTGAAAGGGGATCTTGCCACTTGGTATTGGTATGCATGTTGGTTCAGTAAGACGAAGTATTCTGTGAATTTAAGACTCTTCCAAAGATAGTACCATTATTTAAAGCATTCTCATAACCACAATACATACATATGTATGTGTATGTGTGCGTTAATTAATCAATCGGAAAACATGCACTAACTTGCATACATTCCCGCGCACCTACATACATACATACATACGTGCTCACTCTCTCACTTTGTACTCGTATGTATGCCGCAATGTAGAATGTTACTCATACGCCGCGTACTTTAAACAATGCGAACACAACGAAGCATGCGAAAACAGCAACAACACACTACAGGAGGATTTCTACTTGTTTGTTGGCGTTGTTGCTGTAAGTGAACATTATTTATTTTCCCATCCTTTATTACCTCACTTAAATCATTAGTAGTATGTCCGCTTTTCACTTGTAATTGATATTGATGTGAGCTCATTCATTTCACTCTCACTCTCACGCTCATTTTCTTTGTTAATTTTTTAATTTAATTTCGCTGAGTTGTTGTTGTTGTTTAACAAGTGCAAGTAGCATTCAACGTTGATTGTCAGCTGTGCAATTGACAGATGTTGCTACGACATGGGTGTTATTTACTGATTTAATGTTGAATGTACATATGTATACAGGCGTTGAAAAATATTTAAGAACGATATCCACAAACTATTCGAAGCTATGTTATTATTATTAAGGTCCCTTGAATTAGTCCCAAGGTTAGGATGACATGATCTAGAAGGTTATACTGGTATGTCGCTACTCAAACAAATAAACAAACACATAAACCTGATTATAAGAAATTTCAATGAAAAAATTAAAAAAACCGAACTTAGACCGGAACTAAAAAAAAACTTATTTTGACTAAACTGAAACTGACTTTAGTGTGTTGACTGAAACCGTTATGAATTTTATGAATGAATTGAATACATAAAATAAGCTATGTTGGATGAAAAAAACCGAGACCGCAGCGAACCCGAACTTACTTGAATTAAAAAAAAAACCAAGACCGGAACGGAACGTTTCGAAAGTGGAAGTTAATTTTCATGAATAAAATCGAGAGCCAAATGAATTCGTTGGAATTTTGAAGAGCTTATTCGAAACTGAAAAGAGAGCGAGACTAGGTTTCGAAACCAAAACGCAACGAACCCGAAATCGGAACGAAACCGAATATTATATTGAAAAACGAAACAGAGAGCAAAACTAGTTCGAAATTCATGTTTTTGAACTTAGCTCAAACTGGAACGAGACCGAATGTTGTTTTGATGAACGAAACCAAACCGAATGTAATTTTTTTTAACTGAACCAAGACCGTAATGAACCCGTTGTTTTTATGAAGAAAACGGAAAGCAAACCTAATTTCGATGTAATACTCGCTGAACCATAAAATAAACCGATACGATGTACGAAATAAAAAGCCAAACGAACTTGAAATTGTCGTTTTGTTTTAACGAAACTGAAATAAGAACGAACCCGAAATGGCAACAAAACCGAATGTTATTTTGATGAAGGAAACAGAAAAGAAGGTGAATATAAAAGTTATTTGTATAAACTAAATGGTATCCGAAACAAGTGCGAAAGTATTTTCGATGAACGACTGGAGACGGGACAAAACTACTGCGCTTTGAAAGCCAGCAATTAAAGGATAAATAGGAAGTAGTCTTAGGAAGCAACTTGGTGCTTCTTGGCCTTAAAAATATGGGAGGAGATAGGAGCCGTCACTTACCCACGACAATAAACATAAATAGTACGGTCCATCAAGGACATATGTAAGTGGTACAGTACCGCCGAGCTCCTTCATAAATTAATAGCGCTTAAAATTTCGTTGCTATCTTACAAGCGACAAGTTTACCAATAATTCTCATTATGCATATTTTATACACAACTCGCTAAAAGCTTATTAAAAAAAAACGGCTAATGTATCATACAATTTTAAACAAAAATTAACTTTGTTTTCTTGTTTGTGCACAGAACAACAATTTGCCATAGCGGACTCTAATTCCAACAGCGTTACGAAATCATTTGTGCCGTGCAAAGTTTGTGGCGACAAGGCGTCCGGCTACCATTATGGTGTAACCTCGTGCGAGGGTTGTAAGGTGAGACAACAATGAATTTATATTTATTTTTATTTGAATTTAAATTGAATTATTTTATGATCGTCATTTAGGGTTTCTTTCGTCGCAGCATACAAAAACAAATTGAGTACCGTTGCTTGCGTGATGGTAAATGTCTGGTGATACGTTTGAATCGTAATCGTTGTCAATATTGTCGCTTCAAGAAATGCCTCTCGGCGGGCATGAGCCGTGACTGTAAGTGAAAATGCAAAATTTATTAACTTAATAGCATATTTTAAATTACATTTGACATTTTGTCATTTATCTGCGTTGGTCTATAAAACCTTTATTTTTTTTCTTTTTTTTTTTCTTCCGTTTGTGACATTTGCTGGCGTTTCGTGATTGGCGCAAGCGCACAGATTCCAGCTGTCGCTGCAGGCGCTCACATTTTCACAATTACAAATTTATTTTATTTCATTCTCCTAAGAGTATGTCCGTTCGTTTGGCAGTTTAGCCTGCTGTCTTGTGCGCTCTACGACCCACTGTCATTTTATCTGCTCGGTTTGTCCATTACTTGGCCCGGCATGGGGTCAAAATGGAGTCAAGCAATTGTCATAAGGTGACAAAGTGCATGGCAGGCAGCGTTGGCGGAAAATCACTTAGTGGAAAATCGTGCAAAAAGTATTATGAAAAAAAAAAAACAAAAACAAATATATGTATAACTTTATGACATCGTAACTCATTTAAAGACAGCCTGGACTATTGTTTCTTTGTGCTGTTGAGAAATCTCTGTGTTGATTTAGTGCAGTTGTTGTAGTTTTTGTGATAGTAATATCTATATTTGCGTTATCTTTATCTCTAAAAATGTTATAACTCATGGAAGGTGGTTGCACTAGTCATAGCAAATCCTTCCCGCGACGATTGGGCTAGTACTGGTTTGTACCGGGTTCATATCCTGCCAGGGAATGTTAATTCGACAACACTCCCCAAAAACTTAGGTGTGCGTTTTTTTCTGTCGTTGCAACAACAACAAAAACAACATACGAGAAGTATTTGAGCATTGAGCACATTGACATTAGAGGTTGGCAAAGATTTATGGTGACTGTTCACTTGGGCCCCTCATTGTTTCAAACTGGTGTCAGTTCTCGCACCCAATTTACTTTTAAGACCATCAGCTAAAATTAACTATGTTTTAAAGCGCATTTAAAGCTACATAATTACTTGATTATATCAAGCACTTTTATAGATGTCGACAATTTCGCGATATCTTCCTCACAATCCCGAAAAAAAAATAATGGCACTTCCATACACATTTCAAACTATACGAGCTTCATAACATAATTTTTTTAACAAAAAAAAATAAAAAAAATAAATTTATTTTGATAAAAATTATTCTTGTTTCTTGTTTTTAATTATTTTTTTGTGTTTAAATATTAAAAGATTTTCTTATGGATCCATTTTGGAAACTGTCAGAGTTCTCCATCAGAGAAATCCAGAAACAAATAAAGAGAATCCATTCTAAAGCTGCAAAAAAAAATTCTAAAAACAATTTCCTTAAAAATTCAAAACTATGGAAAAATTTTGAGAACATGCTAATTTTTTATGTTGCTTTTTTATTATTGAAACAATTTTCTTTTTTTTTTTCTATGAAAAATCTAAATGTTGGCCACATATTTTGAGGTTCGATAGCTTCTGTTTCTGGAACAACTACTTCACTTTTTCCTAATCTTAACTAGTACCGCTAGAGTATCCAAATCATGGGACCAGTGCCTCTGTCCCGTGATTGTAAAACAGGATTCCGAAAATCCCGTGTAGTTAAGTCCAAAAATTGTACATCCCTAATAAAATACATATATATATGTATGTATGTATAAATAAATATCCGTTAACATCACTCAAAAGCACTTACATAATTCAATTACAAAAGCAGTTTAACTAAATTGTGGCTGTGTTGTGGCAATAATCAATTTTGTTTACAGCAGAGCTGCACCCAATTGCAAGCAAATTTATGCTTGAAATGGCAGCAGAAGAGGCAGCAACGACGTGGATTCACAAGAATTATAAGAGACATGCCTTCTGCGTAGCGGAATCTCCAGCCTAACAATTTTAAGCTAACTCACCTCATTTAAGATTGTAGGATATGTAGAAACATTATTTTCAAATTTTTTTTTTTAATTTTTAAGATTTTTGCAGAAAATAACTAATCTTTAAAGAAAACATCGATTTTAGAAAAATCATCACTATTTTCTTAGAGATGAATCGATTTATAATAAAAATAATCGGTTTTTAAATAAAATTATCGATTTTTAATAAACGATATTTGTTTATAAATTAATTTTTGTCAAAGCTATGTTAGAGTTAAAAAAATAATATTACTCCAAAATTGATTTTTTTGCTAGCGATAAATTGATGATTGAAATCGATTTTTAAAAAATAATCGATTTTAAGAGAAAACAATAAATTTGTAAAATACCCGGTTTGTCAAAATCGAATTTACAAAGATAAGAAATTGTTGATATTTTTGTTTGAGCTAAATCGATATGTATATAATGAAAATAATCGGTTTTTAAAAAAAATTATCAATTTTTAATATTTGATATTTGTTCATAAATTAATGTTTGCCAAATTCTATGGATTTGACCCAGAGTTAGAAAAAACTATTACTCAATAATTGATTTTTTTGTTCACGATAAATCGATGTGTGAAAATCGGTTTCATAAAAATAATCGATTTCTAAAGAAAATAATCGTTTTGTAAAAATATAAATTATCTTAAAAATCGATTATTTACTCAAAACCTTTAACCATTTCATAATGATTAATACTTTACCTTTAGAATTTTGATTTCGAACTAGATAGGACCTATGGGAAATTATATCAATGCGATTCTCGGAGCATGTTTTGGTTAAAATTCAGTTTGATTCGGTGCAGCGTTTAAGTCTGCAAGTTAGTATATTCTATGCTGCTATGATTATTGTGGCACGTTGCAACAGATCGTGCGTGTGTACCGTGAAAATGAATGTGGCGTGCAGTTGATGCAACATGAGGTGTGCAACAAATTGCAACATTCGTCGTTGTTGTATGTCTCATTCTGCATACATTTCAATCAATTTGCAACGCAAATAAACGAACAAACTGGAAACATACATAAACTAACAGGCATACATACATACATATTTACACATACATAAGTGTAAGTAACATGCGAGCGCAACAACTCAAATGGCAGCATGCAACATATCCGTACAAATATATTTATCTACATTCGTTCAACTTAGCTAACTTTCAGCTGTTTTGTGCAATAAAGTACATACATACATACGTACCTGCAGTGAGATTTTTAACCAGTTGGTGAAGATACCAACGCAGAACTAGAATTGTTTGACTGGTATCGAACTAGTTCAATTAAGGCCAATTAAATAACAATGATGCAAATCTAAACTTTTATATAGTGCTGTAATGGCCGATTTTGGAAAAATTGTAATAAAAATATTTTTTTTTAATTCTTATTTCTACGGTTTAAATTTGAATAAATATGGATTATATTTGTGGACTATATCAAAACAATAGCTGAAAGATTGTTTCGTAGCTTTGTTGGTTAGTCTCAAAGAAATGGTATTTTATAGGGCAAAATTGTTCAGAAATTATACACGAAAAATATCAGCGGTGCCCTGAGAAAGATCTTTCCCCTTTTTTGAAAAATTTTGCGTGTAAAGAGACCATGCAATTTCGCTGAAGATTGAAATTGCGATAGAAAAAAAAAAATATTACCCAACTTTTTTGATTTCTCTCCCGATTTTTAAATTATTTCAAATACTTCCAAGCATAAAAATGGAAAAGGTAAAGGGTTCTAATATGTATATCATCTTTAGGTGTAGGAACAAATGAAATATGCTTTCTATTCTGCATTAAAAATCAGATTCGACTATCTTTTTCTTATATTTTGTAAAAAAAATACAACAACAAATTATTTTCGAAAAAAAGTTATCTTGGCCTTGAGCTCAGTTTTAGTCATCAATACTTTAAAAAGAAAAATATATTTTTGTTGGAACTAATTTTAAAGTATTTAAAAACGATCCTTTCGCAATTTTGGCATTACCGAAAATTTTTTAAATCCTTATTCCGACATATATCGATAATTATGTTCTATTTCAAATCATTTTGCAAAATATCACAACTGTAGTACCATTAGGAAAATAAAGCAAAGGCAATTATGATGTGAGTAATATTTTCCCCAAAATTTTATTTTTCTTGGTTACAATAAAATTACACGACATCTTTGAAACATTTTTTTCAAGAAGATATTTTCTTCCAACAAAGTACTAATTCTACTCCTTGCTAAACAAAATAAAAGAAATTCGAACCACCCGAACCAAGCTACGTGATTTCATCATAAATGATCCTGAGAATATTAACCGTCGCATTTGTAAGATTTTGAATCCCAAATATAGGGGATGCCAGGCCCATCTTGAAAAGACTAGTTCCACTTACCAACCATGCCAGTTGTGAGTTTGTCTGTAACTAGTTGATTTTACTGCCGGGTTTATACATTCATACTCATGCATTAATACACACATACATACATACATACATCTAAATATACAGCTATCATTTTTTTTATATTTAACATTTAACCATTCGCTGCACCTTTTCTTTAACCTCACGTTAAAGCCATTGGCCTGGTCATTGGATAAAACTTCCTAGACATTATCGTTGTTTGTTGGGGTTATAACATTTTCGTCTTACCTTTTACTTTGTCTTTTATTGTTACTATTTTTTATTGCATTTTTTTCTCCTTCTATTTGAATCTTTGTTTAATTTTGTTGTTGGCGTAGGCTTTTCAAAGCAAATGCTCTGCAGCGGTTCATGTAATTCAGAAAAAGTCTTTGGTGCACGTAGCGAGTTTGTGTGGGCGGTTGGTGCCACTCAAGCGTGTCGCTGTCGGAGAGATAAAGTGTTTAAACGAAGCTAACGAACTACAAAAGTTGAAAGAATTGCAATTGAAAGAAAAAGGGAAATCATTTTTATTTCATGGATTAGCTAAAATATTTTTAATAGGAATTAACACTTAAACGGACAATGGGATCTTAGTTCTACACTAGTTTAGGGCCAATTGGGAACACCGAAGCATTTCAGGACATCTTTCGACCATAGACTCCACAAAAAACCGAAAGTTCAAGTATAAACTGCCCATACCCGTAACACACCGCAAAGGAACCAAGAAGATTCTATAGAAGTTGGAACGGAAAGTAGGAGTGGGGGTGTTTTCTGAAGGGAACTTACAGTCAGGGGTGCAGTAAATTACTTTGATTAGGGCATTCAATGGTACTTGGACAGGCAATCGCCTCTGAGCTTCTGAAATAGTCCCATCGAGCATGGTCTGAGATTGCTTGATTTCTCTCTCGATTGCCTCAAACTACTTCAGACTAAACATCAGCTGAGCCTGTGAGTATTGAAAATTTCTTGGCTATCGGTTTCCAAACATCTAAATTAGATCAGATTGATTTTTAGGGGAGGGAAAAATCGCCATGTTTTATAGAACTTTCTGACCAACTACATATGTATGTATGCTTGAGAAATCATGAAAAAAATTTGATCTCGGCGATTTTTAAAGGAAAGTTTCAAGAATGTTGAGTTTTGTTTAAATAAAGGAGGACTTAAAACCGGTGCTAGACCGAAAGTTTCCGGACCAAAAGTTGGTCAGAATGATGATCCGAAGAACATTTTCGGCACTGCAAGCTAATGTGGTTGTTGTTGTATTAAAGATGGAAATTACCCTAGCTAGTCGTCATAGGTCTCTCCAATTTGTAAGGAACATTAGCAAGAGCACATGACTTATTGGAATAGCTCCTCGGAGGCATATAACGCCAATTTAAAAAATTTATTATTTCGCTTTTCAAAGATATAACTGATTCCCATATTCAATAAAAAAAAATTCAAAAATCAAAAAATAATTAAATATAACATAATTTTTGAACATTTTTTACGGATTTGAAAAAAAAAATTTTCACATTTTTTTTCAAATCTCAAAATAATTATAAAAAAATTGTTTTAAACAGCTTTTAAAAAAATATTTCCATACAAATTTTGAATTATATTTATTTTTTAATGAATATGGGAATCAGTTATATCTTTGCCAAGCGAAATAATAAATTTTTACCCATCCTAATCACGCCTCGCAAAAAATCTAAATAATAATCATCAATCAGTGGTTAGACATACCTTCTTTTATGATTATAACAATATTCCGTCTCTGTTTAGCACATAGTTCCTAACGGATAATATTTGAATGTGTGGTTGCTTGATGCTCTCTTTCTACGCATATTTTCTCTATAATAATAATTTTTATATGATTAAGTATCCATCACCTGTTTCCAAAAGGGTAACTGGTTCAAACTCACGAAAAAAAAAATTTTTCAAAAAAAAACTATTTTCGCAAAAAATTTAGTTAAAACAACAACAATACAGTTACGTCACCATGCATTAAATATATAATTATTTCCATATCTGCTGCGCATCAAACCAATTAAACTCTGAGCATAGTCGCCAATGAGTCTGGCCAGCTGTGACTAAAGCACAATCAGACAAAAAATAATTTAAAAATACAACAAAAATAATAATATACATAATTTAGTGATAATTTGTTCGTTTAAATATCTTCCACTCCCCACATGCTAACTAACTCAATAGAACGTACAACACCATTCAACTTTGTTCGCTACATTTTGACGCCACATTGTTGTTGCCTTAATATGCACTGAAGCATGAGACAGGCCAATGTTGTGAAGCGCAAGCGCGCATTCATGTGTTTCAAGTTGAAAACCTTTCGTTGCCCATTCAGAACTCGACTGGCTGTCAAATTGCAATAACCAACGCACACCCGCCGCGCTCTCTTAGCCTAGAGGCTTCAAGCTCATTTAGCACACTCACCAGCGGTTGTTGACCAGCGCGATTAGCTGCGTATCATCCATGGTCTATCGAATTTAAACGAGTGCGATGCTTATAACCCTTGGCGATTTTGCATTCTTTTTTTTAATTTAATTTTTTTTATTGTTTTTCCTAGCATTTTTATACTTTGTGTTGTTGTTCTTGTTTGCTGGTTTTGTGGCTGCTGTTTTACTTTGATGGTATATTGTTCTTGTATTTTTAGTTGTGGATAGACAATTTAATTTGACATGACCCAGTTAGACGGCTCAGCGGTTTGTCCACTCACTTGCCGGCTAACTCATTATTTTGTCATTGTTGTTTAATTTTGACGTGACTACAATTGTTTTCGTATTGTTGTTGTGGTTTTTTTTTTTTTTTGGTATGCTGTTGAGCGCTGTTTGTTTCTGAGTTTTGGTGCTTTTTTGAAAATGTGCAAATTATAGTCGAATTTTCTGCAAATATTCGCAACACATTTGATTTAATAAAATTGTTAATTGCATTAGGGTGGGTCGACATTATTGTACGCATTTTTTTTTTTAAAGATAAGTGTAGCCCTATCTCGTTTACAGTTTCAAACACGTAATCCCTACTAAAAATGTCTTTATCGCGGGTAGCTCAATTCCTGAGGAAAACTAAGGTTATCGCCTTGGACTGCCTTGGTCTATCGTTTTCCGTGGAGGTCGATGTCTGTCAAAGTATTCGAGTAAAATTTATAGAAGAGTTCATTATGAAGAAAATAGAAAGCAAATAAACAGTTATTCGAATTTTTGTCTGTTTGTCTATATGTTTGATCGCGCATCACTGAGACACTGCGGCATGGAATTATTTGGAACTATCAATGTTGCATTATTAGACGGCTAACTTAAAATTTTTGATATCTTTTTTTTCGATAGCTCGACTGGTCTCGTAGTTATCGTACAATATATGTACATATGGACCAGGGTGACCCAAAATGTGTTAGTACAAAATGGGTATCAAACGAAAGGTGCTAATGAGTTCTGTAATAAGCGACGTGATTGAGTTGCATATCTCGATTGGTTTCGGTGATATAATGAGTAAAATCGGACTTGGTCCTATAAAAGTTCTGAGGCGCTGCTAAAAAGAGAACAAAGTACTCTGTTAACTCAATATTAGAATAACGCAAGCTTGACCCAATTTTGCTTTGAAATACACGAAAATAAAATTAGACCGTAAAAAAACACAAAAACGAAATACGAAACTCATACGATTACACCAAAAACCAAAACAAATTGCGAACGAACCGAAATGCGTGTGAAAAGATTTCAAAGAACAAAAAAATTAAATTTTTAATGATTTTTCTGTTGCTGCAAGTCAGCGTCGATTGTGGTCTTGGTGTTGCTCTACGCTTAACGTACACATCAGCTTAATGCCAACGAATAAGAGCAACATGCTGATAGCTGCAAAGCAGGTGAAATATGACTGCACATATGTGAACGCATACATACATACGTAAATATACAACAACAACAACAATAATACAAAAAAACAAAAACAAAAAACCATTAATTGTAAGATTGCACGCGTTGCAGCTGTGTTGCTGCCGCAGCTGCTGTGTGACCTAAATACCTCAAAACAAGCAGAAGCTGCAGAATGAGGTGAACGTGGAACGAAACTTTGACGTAGGCAGCGACGCTAGCGTTAACTCAACAGCAACAACAACTTTTATAAAGCCAATGGGTGCATAGGTGTATGTCGCAAAGTGCATACGTATTATTCTACATATAGTATATATTCCCAACAAAAAAATTGGTTAGTTAAGCATTGTTTCATTTCTCATTTCTAATGTTCGAGTTTCAATTTTGTTCCTCTCAACAATCACATTCAATGGGCACAAATACTTTCAAAAAATTTAAATTTTTGCTGAGCTTTTTTAAATAAAAACACAATATTAAACGTTTTTGTATTTTTAATTTTATTCGTCGATATTTTGATCTTACTCTGACATATCGCCGGATATAATAAAAAATACAAATAAAATTCTCATATTTTGTTTTAATTAAAAAAAGACCTTACTAATCCTGAAAAGGACCCTACATCGCCGCCAATAGAGCCAAGTAGTCTCTAGTCAATAATCCCAATCCAATAAACTTGAATAAAATCGCCTCAGGAATCTAAATTCAGAGGGATAGTTGAAACATTTTTCACAATATCAAGCCTTATTCCAAAATTTCCACAACATTTCACTCATTATTCAAATTATCTGAAAACGTCCTTCTCTGGCCGTTAGCATGTCTTATTCCCAGTACTCTCCTTCTCTCTATACCTCTCTTTTTTTCACCTTTATTCGATATCTCTTTTCTATTGAAACTAAGCACTCAGCCTTCATATTTATTTTGAAGTATAATCACTTACGCAAACTTTTAGTGGGTGACCATTGCATTGGCTATTGTTGTGTTTGTTGCTGCTGAGTTTAATGCGCGTTTGCTGCGTCGTAGCGTGGTGCAACAACCGAATTCAATGTAAAATTTTGCTGCCACTGCGTAACTTCTAATTTTATTTTAGTTTTTTTTGTTGTGCTATTTTTATACCCAATGTATTAGATACACTGATTTTTGTAAAAAATAATTTTTAGTTTTTAAATTTTTTTTTTTAAATTTGTGCAACTTTCTTTAATTTTGTAACAAAGATTGGTTTGTTCCACCTTTCAATATTTCAATACAGACAATCTAGTGGTGCACAGTTAAGAATCTGCTCATACGAGCTCGGTTCTAAGCATAACTGGTAATTTGACCGGTCACTTAACGTAATATTGAACTAGTTGACGTCCTTGCCAATTGGTTGCATCATAAAACGTTCGCTTCGCAATAAAGAATGTGGCACTTAATGATTTCAGATCCACTGACATCTAGTTATATGGTTCAAAAACAACAATAACAACTAGAAGCCTTTTTAGGTCGTCCATGGTTGTTAGATGTATTTCCTTTGTTCGGGGTCGGTTTTATATTCTAAATCGACGGTTGAGTTGAAAATCGCAACTTTCCAAATATTTTTGAAAAATGGTCTGCTAAAGATTTTGTCACTTCTGAGAATTTTTTGAAGAAAGTCCTATCTCAGCTAAATATATTGCAATGATTCCTCGATCATTTCCTTCACTTGAGAGCCGATTTTTCGTTCTTTTAATTCATTTGCATTGCATGCTATTGTAATTCGCAATCAGCCCAATTCCACTTGTTCCTATAATTTGCAATAGTCATTGCAGTTGTCACCACCTCATTTGTAGATGACAAGCTAGCTGAGAATAGCAGCAATAATCCGCTAATTCTAGCTCCCAGCTCAGTATTTACTTTAAAAACCTTTTTGTTTCTCCAACTCTTCTTAATTAAATGCCACAAAATTACACAAGAAATATTCACATGTTTCACAATCTAAATTCCTTAGAGTCCAATCTTGCTTGCTTTACCTCCATTTGTTATTAATTAAGCACATCTTAAGCAATAAACTATTGTGAAATATTTGTACAATTAAACGTATAATGCAGTTTCAGTTTTCGCGTTTCCATACATGAATCATATCCACATACATACACACATACATACAAACACAAGTAGTTATTCTAAATATATTTTAAATGCATTTGTTTATTTTCTTTGTTGACTTAGTGCATTCGCCTTTGCAATGGCAATTGTTAACAAAGCGCTACCCAGTAGGAATAAATCAATCAAAATTCTTCAATATATTTTAGGAACTTAGCGAGAAATTTCAGAAGAAAATTTGTTTGTAATTTTCTATGATAGGAATAAATTTAATTTGGATACATTATTTGTATTTCACATGGTTATTGTAGTATTATTCCAAATAGGTGGCATCCTTATAGACGCCTTTAGAGCTTCAAAATATTTTTATAAAAGCGAAATGTACAAACATTATCTGTATAATTGTATTATTTCATATCCTCAATGTATACATAGATCTTTCCAAAACGGTGTTCCAAGTATTACAATTTTTTTTTAAGAATATGTGGCAACCCTAGTAAAATAATTTAACTTCATAAACACTCTGCAAACCATATTACTTTTACTACATACAAAGCAATATTTTTTTTTTTCAACACTAAAGTAGATGGAGAGATACTTTTTTAGGCGCTAAAATTTTCGGGATTTCTGCTTGCAGTCTCAGAATTTTACTAAATACTCAATACTTTGATTTACTGCAAAATCACATACCGAAAATCATGAGATTGTAAAAATGTAAAAAATGAACATCCGATTCCCAGTGTCAAACCCCATACACACTTTCACTTATCACTCGATATGAGTTAAATACCAAAATTTTCGTTTTACCTACAGGGCAACTCAAAACGGCAGTCTACTCTGTTATGTACCTCCTAGGCATACGCATTTAAATATTTACAAAAACAAACTTACTTAGTCCCAAGTAGTAACGTTGCGTTATTTGCCTAGAATAATTGATGAAGTGTTGGTGCCTCGTCTATGAGTGCATCATCATTATCATAGATTCTCCCCCTTTTAGTCATCATTTGTTGTCAGCCATGTTGTTGTTGTTGTCTTGTTGTTTATTGCTGTTGTCATCGTTGCATTGATATTTGCACGCAATTGCAAGTCCATTGGCTTCCATGAACTAAGCGACGGTCATTGCACCAACGCATTTCCAAATAGCGTTGGTCGTTCAATCGTTGTTCTATCAGTAGCGCATTACTTGATGTTGACATCGTCGTTCGGTTGACAATACATTTTTGTTGTTGTTGTTGTTATTGTTGTTGTTGTCGCGCTGCTTAGTTGCTTAGGTGCTGATGTAGTGTTTATGGCTGACTGTCTACTGGAGGTGTTTGTTTTATTTATGCGAATGCTTGTTCTTCGCATGTGCAGTCAGACTTTTCATTGTTTTTGTTTGATTATTTTTTTTTTGTTTTTGTTTTTGGTGAGTGAAACTTATTTGTCTTGTGAGTAGATATAACTTTTGTTTTTCTTGTTGAAAATCTATTAATAAGTTTTGGTAGAACTAACGTCACACTAGACTGCTAGGGCCACTAAAGAACGATTCGACCTCTTGTGAAGTTATAACTTTGGCGCAAAGGAGGATTAATGCCAGTTCTGATCATCTTGTATGGGCTGAAATGTTCACATTTGCTTGAGCATGTTCTATGGCGAGACCAATTGTACCTGTTTATACCCATAAAGGGTCTTGTAGCTCCTAAAAGTATGCTACACAAATAAACATTTACTCATGTATTTTGAATATTAGACCACTGTGTACTAAAAGGATCAATCGAGAAACACTCTAATTTGGAGATTAGTCACACGAAGGGGAGATTAAAAGCATGCAATTTAAGCGCATTCCTGTCATTACTTCTCTCTCATTCTCCGTTGTCTACCTACTCCATCCCCCACTCACCATTTCTTTCTCACTGCCCGTCTTCCTCTAATTCCTCCAAATTTCTGTCTTCATTTAAAATTTTTAAAACCGATAATGAACTAAAAGCTGTTGTTTCTAATACATACATATTACTGTCTGCTAAAACCATTTGTTCTTAAGAAAAAATTACTCGCTAGGTGGCGCCAGTGTTGAGATATTGAGAAAAGCCGTATTTATGGACCATTTTGGCTAATATTTGGAATTAATATTACTAACATAAGAAATGGATTTTTTAACTAAAATGTAACAAACGTAATTGAATTCTCAAAAAACTATCTCGCATTAATGAATCATTTGCGATTCATTCAAATTTTTTTCCAGCTCATCAAACTGGCTCAGCTGGCACGCAAAGTAATGCAATTAATAATTATTCTTAACGTTGTTTTAATGTAAGAACGCATTATTGCTTTTGGTCTTGACGTTGTGTTGCAATATTTCTAGACACAAATATCTACGAATGCATGCATGTATGTATGTATGTGTGTGCCCTCTGCCTAATTAGCACGCATCACATCGCATTAGCGACGCAGTTTCAAAAGCAAAAAAATTCACACCAATCAAAGCGACAGCAACAAGCGAAGCTGAGGCAGCCAGTATAAACGATCGCGGCAATAACAATAAGAACAACAGCCCCAACTAAACTGCCTATCGTCTAATTTACAAAGCTAA
The DNA here is from genome assembly GCA_951509765.1 of Sphenella marginata. Lineage (NCBI taxonomy): Eukaryota > Metazoa > Arthropoda > Insecta > Diptera > Tephritidae > Sphenella > Sphenella marginata. Next base: position 16,604,903 of record OX608082.1, read on the forward strand.
CAATTCCATGAGCGCGTCATTGAAGTAATGCTGTTGTTATTGTTGTTATTATATATTGTTGCTGTTGCTAATCTACAGCAGGCAATAGTTACAACGACCGCTGAGTTTTAGGTTCATTGCTATGTAAAGAACAGCGGCGTAGCGGTATGAAAAAAAAATGCGAAAATGTTGCAAGTGCATGGCGCGACATCGCACAGTGGGCAAAATAGCTGAAATGGTGAAGAAAATCAAAATTTTGTTGACAAGTGAAAAAAAGGTGGCAAAGCAAGAGAGCAAGAGTTCGATTGAGGTAAAAACCTCCTTCTAAGGAGTCTTCTAACTTCAGCTGCTTGGGCATGTATTTCTTAGTTGCGTTAGGAAGTGGAGTGGAAGACTACCCTATTTCTAAATTCGATTCCAAAACGACCTATCTCAGCTGAAAATGTATGAAATTTTCGTTCATATAGAGCGTTTTTGAAACTCATTTTGAGATAGGGCGTTCTTCAAACAAATTCTGAGAAAGGCGTTTTTTAAAAATATATTTAAATAGAGTGATCTTCCACTCAGCAGTTGATATGTTTCAAAAATCAAATTTTAACATACATATATGTAGATATGTAAGATTGGAAAATACTTTTTAGTCATCTGTAGAATGATATCTGAATACTTTTCGTTCAATATTTAAAAAAAATGCCTTTTTCTCATATTAAAAAATATTTGCGCTTTGAAACTATCATTAATTATTAACTCAAGCAAATTGGCGCGATATTTGCTTTTGTGGCCAAATTGTTCCATAGTGCAACGGTCACACCATTGAAATGAGCTGCAGCGGCTCATGCATATGGATGACGCGCCTCCTTCATTGGCGTCATTTTATGCACAGTCATTTGTTGTTATTGCAAATATAGCCTTTTTTTTTTGCTAAATGCATATGTATATTTGTGCGTTTATGTGTGTGTGTGTGCGACGGCTTGCAATTTTGCGCTTTTATGCAAGAATTGCAACATTTGCGTCAACAATTCGTCAGCTAACTAAAACAACAACAAAAACATTTTCACAAAATCAGTGCACTCAAAATGCTGGTAGAATCCAACAATTTTTTTTCCCCCCTCGAATATTCTGCACAACTTTGTTTCGGTTGCTTCCCACCCTTCCATCGCACTACACAAACAATAAAAAACGCAGCCGCTCGCTTGTCGCATTCATTTGTTAATAATAAAAAAGTTCATAATTACGTTTATTATATTTATTTATTTGTTACTTTTGGGCTTTATCATCCGTCTTTTGTACGTATGCTCGAATTATTGTTTGCCGAAATTGTTCACAGTCGAAAATACACTTAAATGCGATAATTTACCCAAAATGACGGCGAATGCATTTTTGCAGACCTTGAAATTGTATTGCGCCATCGACACCAAAATCAACAAACTCCCCACCTCCACACCTCCACTGCTCGCCCTGCTCCAGTGCTTCCTTTGAAGCTTTCCTGTTTGCTCTTTCCGCTCGTTTTGATCGGCCACGCACTCATCGTGTCATTGCTCCCGAGTGAATCGTGTCGACCGAGAGTGCGAATTGATTCCATGAATATGTTGCAAATGCTTGGGCAAAACCAAAAACAAAACAAACAAACAAAAAAAAAACGAACAGAATCACTTTTGTCTCGACGATAGCAATAACAACAACAAAAACGATGTCGATTGACTCTACTCGTACTGCAACGTCAGCAGCGCTGTCAACGTAATTGACAGTCAGTCATTGATGACGGCAAAGATGATTGTGACGAATGACTCACTTCACTTCTAACTAAGAGTTTGTTTGTTAAGCTCAAATCATCACTTACGAGTGCTGAAGTTTTGTGTGAAGGGCGGTAGGCCGGTGGCGGTTTTTAACATTATTTTTCAGTTCATTTCATTTTTGTTGTTTTATTTTCATTCGCCATCACTCCAAAGACATCTTTGAACATTCTGATATAATGTGAAAGATTTCTCTTGTGAGAGAGAGACGATCTACACTCAACCCCAATAGCCTAGTCTAGGACCTCAAGGATCGCGAACGACTTAGCTTAGAATCTTGAGGCATACTTCCTTGACCGAAGTGGAGTTAGGGGCCACAGAGCTCGAGAAAGTACTCTTCGGGGCATTTGGCTGCTAAACTTTACGGATGTTGTTGTTTTACCGAAAGTTTGGTATGACCGATAGCACCTTCTAGTTCATCTCAACTCTTCCGTAGGGAAGAAGAATTTTGGTAAAGAGAGGTGAGAGGCGGATAAGATCTTAGCTGGGATAGTCCGAAAACCTTCTGAACAAAACATGGACCAGTTGAAGGTCTAGTTCTTTTTGGTGCGAATATTAACTCTTTTTGTTTTGCTACAGTTTTTGTTGTTGTTGTTGTTGATGGACACAAAGTAAAACCACTACCTACATTTAGAACTTTCTTATCACTTGGCCCCTTATTGTTGTTGTTGTCGCTGTTCGCGCTCCTGTTGCACTCTCAATAATAATGTCTCCGCAATACTTGCAATGTTGTTGTTGCTTTACAGAGTTCATTGCCCTCCTCTATGTATGTATATGTTGCGTTGCGTGACCAGATCCCAGTAGCAGCAAATCGCGGCAGACGTATGTAGGTAATTGAATGCAACTTCAAAACCCAACAATCCAAAACAAACAACAAAAACAAAGAAGGGGGAAAAATTTACTTTAAAAAGCACTGACTTTTGCACAGATCTTTGCGCAAAAGAAAGCAAAGAAAATGAGAAAATAGTAAAACAAGTGAAAAATGTGCTGAGAACCAAATGAAGAAAACGGTAAATTGAAATAATTTGCTAGAGTGAAATAGAGATAGAGGAGAAAGGTATTTGCTGCAGCTAATGAAAGGCGGAAGGCAATTAAGTTGCATAGAGGCAATAAACATTGAGAGTTGTTGCGTGCAAAGCAATTGAAGTCAATGAAGTCAAATACCAAAGGGAGTTGATTAGACAAAGATATGCGAGAGAGTATGTATGTATGTGTGTGCGCAAGGGAGTCAAACGGCAAACTATGTAGACATAGAAAGAAAGGAACTAGTGCGCGACTAGAATTTGTTGACTGCAAAGGAGTGATTCAAAAGCAAAGCACTCTAACTCAACGATAAAAAAAGAGTTTACCTCAGTGGGGAACTGCGAAGCAAGGACAAGCAACCCAACTTAATTAGGACACACCTAAGTATAAGATGTTACAGTACTGAGTTTCTGGGTTTGGAAATACCAGTGACCTGAATAAATAAATGGAAACTATTTGTCAAGACTTTTATTTTAACTCCGATTTAAAAAAAAAAACAAATTGGGATAAATTTGAGTCGACTTGGAAATTGGAATAAGAGCTTTAAGTCAATAGTGAGCTCCGACCTTTCAGAAGTGGAATCAAAGACTCAGAAAATAAATTGCACAGCCGTTTCATTGGCGGATGTATGTAGGTACTCTTGGGTCATCATATGATTAACAACAATAAAATTATTGAAAGTAATGCAATTATTTAAACCAACAAATAAGTAAATATATTTATATGATTATTTTTAATTAGTTTATCAGAAATTTCCAATTCATAAATTAAAAAAAATATTCAAAAATAATCATGATTAATGGACATTAAAAAAAATTTATCAGAAATAATTTAAAAAATGTGGATTATTTTTAATTAAAAAGAATCGTGTAATTAAAAACAATCAAGTAATTGAAAGTAATCAAACTTATAAAGGGGAGCTGGTGTGTGAAATGATTTTGTTGTTGGTTTTGTAACGATGAATCGCCCACCCAGTCTTCATTCTCCGTCTCCTAATCTTCAAGGAGGTGCTAGGAAGCTAACGGCTTCAAATTTGTTGAAAAGGGGGGAACGGCAGACATCTTTTGTTTCATTTGAACTGGGAACGAGTTTGATCAAATCTAAGTTCTGTTTCATACTAGTTGTGAAATGATTGAGAACCAGTTACATTCACCGCGTGGTGCTAAACTCCAATCGTGCTTTAAGCTGAAATATCTACCAACTTCTTTCTTCTCCATTGTTCTCAGACACAGACAGCGATGCTTAACGCTTAACACTTTTTTCTTTGTTCTTAATTTATTATTGACTAGTGAAAGTTTAAATGATATGTACCGTTTTGATTTTCTTTGTAATTTTTCTCAGCTCGAGTTCGTGATCTCTACGAGTGTAAATACAACACGGTCAATGAACTCTCGTTTGGCTGTTAGAAATGGATTTTGTTTATTTATTTTTCTATTAACAATGTAGGATTTTAACTCAAACACGTTTTAGTTGAAATTACTGCTTAAAGTGGCGGTGGTACATTAGTTCGAAGTAAGTGATCCAAAAATGTATTCTTTTTACACTTCTTGAAACTATTCAGAAATGCTTCTAAGGAACTCTTGGATTTTCTTTTTTCTTCACTTATTAGGTTATATAAGAAATAGCAGGGTGCAGGCGTAAGAAACTGTTTAGCTTGCCTTTGGAGGTTCATCTACTGGTTATAGCCTGCAGTAGAGATGAGTGGCAGTATTTCATATTTCTGGTTGGATTACCGAATTAGCTTCGACTTAGAACCAGATCAAAGGTTCATAAAAGACATAATCTAGCCATCGTGTCCTCTGGGTTTCTATTTATTGAACTAATTCGGGCTCTGCATTTGGATCAACGAGCAAAGGTTAATAAATCTTTCCAAGACCGTCTCCCTCGAAGCATAAATATGTATAATATAAGGAAAGCTTGCTATTCACACTGAAACCCATATAAAAATTGTAACAGTCTGATAGACGTTGTCCTTGCCGGGATGGAATTTCTCAAGATTGACTATACTCTCTTCTCTAACCATCTTTCGATTTCTATTATTTTTGGTCTGCATTTTCTTCTAAACCCTTTTCTACCTCTCACTCCTTCCCTCTTTTCCCTGCCATTGCTATTTATCTTCCTTTCCTGTTCTACTTCATATTTCAGTCTCTTTTCCATTTCTACACCTACATATATACACATATATGATCGCTAAAGTAAAGCTTATATAGCTACTACTGATTTTTCTAGAATATAGCGAACTCAAATTCTTTTGGGCGTAGCACAGCCCACTTTTTTAAACAAATATCACGGATTGATATATCGAACACATTTTCAAATAAAATTAGACTGAACCGAATAAATTCGTATTTCTGACATTTTGCCGCTTTTTATTTCATGGGGCGTGGCACAGCCTCTTTTTCAAAGCTGAACCAAATAACACCCTATTGCTAACTAATATCAAAATCAGTTGAGTAAGTGAAGAGATTCGCGGAAGCAAACATCAAGGCACTGGATTTTCGTAAATCAAGTTGTAAAGACTCGTTCATCCAGCAACCGAATATAGTCAACCGTGACAGCAGCAGCAGCAGCTGTTTTGCAGCCACAACTTGTTGCCCGCCATTGCACAATTTGTGGCGAATATACTTGTACTTTTGTGGTAAAATCGTTTTCCTTGTTATTTGTTTGTTGTTGCCACACGTTGAAAGCTAAAAATTTCGCTTTTTATATACAACGAATAATGACCAGAAAGCGAAAAGACGGAAAAGACGTAGCGCTAGGAAAAACTTTTTGTGCGACCACAATGAAATGAAAATTAAAATCAGGCAAAACTAGTCAAAGCCAAGCAAGGCGGCAGAGGAGCCAACCGCAGTGGTTATGAAAGTAAATGGTTGCAACAAAAACAACTAACTGCGATTACCAACATTGTATATTTATGAGTACAACAACAACAATGTTAAATGCAAGTTGTGCTGCGCAGGAAAAAGCTGTTAGGCTGCCAAGCGTTGCAAATCGTCTTCCGGGATTGCATGCAACCAACGGTGTTAAGCGTCATCGGTGGCGCTATTTTCTTTTTTTTTTTTTTTTTGTTGGCGCTGCGTTTGTGGTAAGCAAAAGCGTATTGCAATAACAACTACATACGGAAATTACTTTTTCTTTAATTATATGATGGCACTGGTTGTGCCAACTTTGGTTAAACACAATAACTCAACGAGGCTGCGGGCGAATATTGGAAAATTTATATTTATTTATTTATTTATTGCGGAGTCTACAGAATGAATAGTTCTTACAGACTAAGTATGAAAAAGTATTAAGCGAAATGAAAAAATTAATTTGTAAAGTAATCTTAGCTCGCGTGGAGTTGATGATTACTCTACAAGACAGCTTAGAAAACGCTGAAGGGATCATCAGTGCCTTGAACAAATCGGCCATCAGTTTTGCAGTAGCAATATGAAAATTCTGATGCCCCATCAGCAGCGTCTTGTAGGGTAAACACTTATCCTGCGATTTATCATTAAAATGAGAATTAGTCCCAATTGTGTTTGCTAAATTTTATTTGTGTTGCATACTTATAGGGGTAGTAAGTTAGTTATCTACTCTCGGTAGTATGGAATCAAAGTGTACCTTTCCGGCAGCACCCTTCCTGGCCTAAATCTCTTTACATATTCTACAGTTGGTTTTAATTCAATTTAACTAGATTTAAAATTTGAGTAGCATATTGTGAAATAACAGAAGTGGCTAAAATTGTTGGCCCTACTAATTTTTTATTTTTTTTTTCTCTATCGAACTAATGCACTTCCGTGCGCCTTACCATCTCCAATCGGCACCAAAACTCAAACTATTTCTCTCTCTTAGAGGATGCGTCTGAAAAACGAATACCTTATCTGATTTCAAGAAACACCCAAAATAGCAAACTTAGGTTATCATAAGCTCCTTTAGGTCAACTTAACAAAACTGATGCTTCCTTAAGTGAAACGCACGTCCTCGTTCGCTTTCAACTTTTTCAGCCCATTTGCGTACTTCCTTCTTTCGCGCTCACATTTTACTGATCCATTTCGTTTTTTTTGTATTTTTTTTTTTTGGTGCTAACATTGGTGCAGCTTTGCTAATTTATCTGTCAAACGATGATAACGACATCGGGGCGAGGCTTTGTGGTGCATTTTTTCCCCAAAGCGTACAAACTTAAGTTCACTTCATTTCGCTTTTCACTTCCTCCTAAGCGTTCAACCGTTCACACTTAATTGCGCGATTTACAACGCAACCGCAACGAGTGCCACAAACCGCGTACGATTAATGAACGTTGTTGTTATTGTTGTTTAATGGTTCTGTTGTTGTTGGTGGTGATGATGGTGGTGGCACTGATGTCGGTGCATTTTGTACAAAAGTATTTACTGCCATTCATAATTTACTGCCTAACATAGATAGACACGCTGACAAGGAGTACTAAAATTGTTGTTGTAAAGCGTACGATTTTCCAACCATCCGGGTGTTGCAAACAGAGATTCATTGCACCCATCAACTGCAGAAATGGCACAATGCAATGCAACTCTGGGTAAGTGTTAGTACACACCCTGCCGAGAATTAATAGTGAGTGAGTACAACTACGGGCTCTGATCTCTTAAAATTAAAATTAGGAGCTGCCTATTGTGACTTTTTTTCTTCTTTTTTTATTCTCAAAAATAATGTCAATATAATTTTCTTCTTTTTTTTTCAATATAAATTTCAGATATTTTTTTGGCCCGGTCAAATAAATTAAACCAAATACTGCAAAGTTTAAAAAAAAATATCTATGTGATTTTCAAAAGAACTTATAGTTTTTATTTTGGACCGGTCTAACAAATATATATTATTGCTAAAAAATTTTGAAATTTGAAAGTCAATCGCTAGTAGTCATTTCATGTCTGTCACAGTCAACCTAAAATATATTTTATAACGAAGACTGAGTTTTAATTCTAAAATTGCGAGAACGTCATCACTTAACTTAAACTATAAAAACAAAGAAGAAGACACGAAGCAGTACATTTTTGGAAATTTTTAATTTTTGTTCAATGTTACAGATTTTTCCTACAGGGTATATGAATACGCAACAATGTTGTTGCTGTTTGGTGTGAACTTTTACGCCCGCTTTTGGGAGCAATATTCGTTGCATTTGATTGAAAGTGACAACCGTAAGCACACACACATACACACATATACATATTTATTTCATATCACACAATCACAAATGGTCATATCAAATATTTGCACATTAACGTTAAATGTGTAATGTGATTTTGCGGTGAATGTGAATTGCGCTAGCGCGGAAGCGACACTTGAGACATGCCAATTATAATTTGCATTGTTTGTTTTCAGTTTTTTTCTTCTTCGCACAATAAATACATCATTGATATGTACAACATTACATTACTTCGATTTTTAAGCTTTAAAATGATATTCTGATTTAATGAAAAACTTTTAGTAGCTTCAAAAGGAATGAAAGAAAGAGGAAGGTAAGAGGGGTCATAAGTTCTTTGATTCATTCTTGAACACAATTCTATACTTTCTCCGATGGCCAGGTCACACAGAAAGTCCACAAGCTAATTTAGTGCCATTGAACTCTATTAAAAACATGGAAGAGAAATGAAAGAGTCGACTAATAACAACATTATGAAAGATCAAACAATACACAAACGCAATATGTATAACTATACGAATATAAAGCTATACATATGTATGTTGTGGAAAAAAAAAATGTATTAATTAAAAGAGAATAAAATAAAATAAAATAAAATAAAATAAAATAAAATAAAATAAAATAAAATAAAATAAAATAAAATAAAATA